>JAUMHG010000069.1:8911918-8924199 GCA_032359395.1 Enteromius anoplus
GGATGGGTTAAATGCAGAGCACAAATTCCAAGTATGGGTCACCATACCTGGCCACAAGTCACTTCACTTCACTCACTTCACTATTGTTAACAATGGTATTTGTGACCAATGCCCTCTAGAGCTGGTTATGGGGTTTGGCTACAGAATGTTGTTGCACCACCTGGTCGATATTATATGAAGCGCAACAACGGTTTAAACAAATCTGAAAAAGCGCTTGCAGCAAGACCAGTGATCACGCGTGCCGAATTGCAGGCTGCCGTGTGAAAATAGACGCATTTTTAATGGCCACATCTGTAAACAGCAAAGTATTTAATTAAAATATTTCATTAATTTAGATCTAGAATGTTATTTTAGTGTTCCCTTTATTTATTTTTTGAGCAGTGTAAATCAAATAGGGACAATTAAACCCCAATATTTTACATTTTAGGGATATTCTAACCTTGTTATGTAGGCTTCATCATGCAGTAAGTTGCTTTCTTGCATCACATTTGTTACGAATCAGCTGAATGAAATGTCAGAGGTCTGGGCATAATCATTTTAACACATTATTTTTTACTGTAATTAATTAATCTAGTAAACAAATTAAATTATAAATCTTGCTATGTCACAGGAAGAGGAAATTGAAAAACTGCGAGAACTCAATGATCAGAACCAGAAACTCAAGGATGAGAATGAACAGTACAAACAGGTATAAGCCTTTTGACTTTAGCAAAGTCTGAATTGATCAATTACATCTTCCAGATAAGTTGTGCAAGTAATTTTCTAAATCCTAAAACATTTTGTTTTGTTGTTGGATCTCCACAGAAATTACTTCTGGCCCAGCTGACAAGCGCAAAGAAAGTCCTCTCTTCTGTGAATGAGTCACCCGATACATCTTTTGAATATGTTCCTCCTAAGGTTAACCTCATTGCTTCAGGCTTCTTGATTATTTTCTACATACCTATAAGATTAAAATGTCTATTCTGACCTCTGCCTTTTTCTCCTCCACATCAAGCCCAAAGCCAAAATCTACTCCACTGCACGGACTCGTCTGCAAGAGCCTATAGACCTTGATGAACTCATCTCTCCATCGGAGTCTGAGAAAGAAGAGGACGAGTGGCGTCCAGAGAAAAATGACAGAGCACGACGGGGCTCTAAGAAGTCGAAAATGAACGGCGTGAGTTTTGTGAAATGGACATGTGGTGTTGTCTACACTGACACAGTCATGTATATTCACCAACAAATCCCTTTTGAGTTGTTGAAGCTTTGGCAATACCTGCTTCCTGGCGGCTTTCCCTTTTAGGAAGCCATTTATGTATATTTCTGTCTTCTGTAGTGTGCATGTCGGGGCCGCTGTGTTAACAAGCTTTGTCGCTGCCGCAAAGGAAAAATTACCTGTGGGGAAAACTGTCTCTGTGACCATGCGAAATGTCGCAACATGGAGAACCATAGCAATGTGGTTAGTAGATTAATTTAGAGCCATTTGTTTGTTTAGCCTGTGAATGGCCAGTTTCTGATATTACTTCCAATATTGTCCACAGGATCAGACTGAAATAAGTGATGTGTCTAAGGACTCTACTGTAATTCCAGAGGACCCTACTACAGTCAGCCCACGAGATGCCACTTTTTTTAGACCCCCTAGTGTTCCACCTACTAAAAAGGTAAGACCGAAAGTGTAAATGTAAACATACACACATTGGCAAGATGGACAGCATTGCGCAATTTGAATTTCATAAAATACACCTTGCTTATCAGGCACGGCTCATTAATAGTTTAGTGTCCCGCAGCTGCAGAGAACGTGGCGTCAGCGTTGCATTCAGATATATGCAATAGGCTAAGCTTGCCACTAAGCACCAGTATTACTTTTATCAGAGAACATTTTGGAGTGTAGAGGCTATAGGTATTTTGTTTCCACTGAAAAAAACACAATGATTGCGCTGGTGATGTCGTGCAGAGCGTGCTTTAGATTCTAGTCTCTGAACAAACTTAGATATACATCATGTCGCACATTTATTATTACAGCACTTATGTGCAGTATTGAGCGAACGCAACGGAGACGCTCGCTCCGAATGAAATATGATCGTTCTGCTCCCCGCTACACTCCTCTCACATGCTCTGAGAAATCCGATGTAAAAAAACTGCGAAAATTAAGGCAAACATATACCACATTTATGCAGACTGTAGAGATGACAGAAACTGGCATGGTGTGTCCCTTCAAAAGAAGACAATCTGTAAAACCGGTTTGCAGTAGTTCTCAATTCAAAAACTGTTCTCTGGGCTCTGCATACCAGCAGCATGCAGCCAAACTTGGCTTTTGATGCGGGGAAATGAAAACAACACTTTTGTGTTTTTGCACTGAACAAAGGTCCAAACTCGAGGCATGACTCATAAACAACAACAATAGACAATCCTGCGAAACCTGGTTTGCACTAGTCCCCAGTACAAAAAACTGTCCAAAATACATACTACGAAAGCTCATGCTAAGCATGGCGCAGAGATTGGATTAGACGAGTCCTTTGTCATGTGTAATGTGACACTACTCAATAATGCTGAAAAGGGGGCGTCAACCCTATGATGTAAATAAGTACTGTACAAGCCACGCAGCCAGTGAGCGCTAAAAAAACTTGTGTCTGTGTCACGGACCTCAAATGTAACTATTACAACCGGATGCACGAAATGGTCACAAAAAGCGCCAGTTTCCAGCTATTACGGTTTTAAGCAATGTACAACATGCATATATCTCTTAAAGTGCCCATATTATGCCTTTTCAAATATAATCTTTTATGCAGTGTGTCATGTAGCTCTATGAGAACATAAACTATGGATTACATTTGTGATGCCGACAGTGCACTATAAAGTTTTTGTCTATCCCAAAAAAAGAGTGGGCTCACATTCGCCTAAACGAGTCATCAGCAATTCAAATCTTTTTCTTCTATGGCCACACGTTATGAAGTGACATATTTGCATAATGTCCGCCCACGTTCTATGTCACGAACAACTTGCCCGCCCACGAACAGTACAATTTCCACATGGATTACATCATGTCAAGAAGAAGCTGTACCCTGCGCTGTCATTCAGTTATGGCAATGGGCGTTTCATTTTCCGACACACGCTGTAGCAGTAGACCAATCATAAAGGACTACGCCTTCTGACCAATCACAGCAGTGAGAGCTCACGGAAAGGAGGGGTTTAGACAGACTGATTCTTCGAGCTGCTTCACGAGTCGTTTAAGAATCATTTCTCTATCGAGATGCTATACTCTCAAAGGCTTCCATAGGAACTGAGGAATGCGAAAGTAAAACTACGTCTATGATTTTTTTTTTACAGTCTATGGGTTAAACCAGGGGTGCCCAACCCTTCTCCTGGCGATCGACTGTCCTGCAAAGTTTAGCTCCAACTTTAACTTTTAATCCTAAAACACATAATTAGTTGCTTCAGGTGTGTTAGATTAGAGTTGGATCTAAATTTTGCAGGTGAGACGATCGCCAGGAGCAGGGTTGAGCACCCCTGGGTTAAACCATGGCATTACAAAGGAATATTATTTTTCTAGCCACCAAACACTTCTAATTTGTCTCTCTGCACTGGAATTTCAAAACATTTTCTCTATTTTAACCTTAAACACTACACTAATTTAATTTAAATGAGCATATATATATACATATATATAAATACACATTTAAATGCTCTCTCTTCATCTCTCCCCAGAATAAAATGCTATTGTAAAACATAGTCAGCGTTGTTATCAGTATTCAATCAATGCACATGATTTGTTAATCACTAGAGAACTGCCGTCTATCCTACTTAAACCTATTCAAACATATTGACAGCCCAGAGTTGTTTGGAAATATTGAGAGCTCCATGAACCATGTGACCGCACAGCAGCGATATCAAGCATGTCTGATTCTCAACTGTTCTGCCTCAGATGTGATTGCTTGAGAGCAAAACGTTTGTTTCTGTTGAGATGCTGTGGTCACTATGAAACTAAATATCCATTGAAGTAATGGCAAACGCCTTGGGAATGAAATGTAATCCAAAGTCGTCTGCATCTATCTGAAATAGAAATGTTATAACTTTTGATCAATTGAAATCCTTCCTAGATAGAAATTATAATTTCTCTAATGTATAAAAAACAAAAACAACGCGCTAAAATCTTCAGTTTTTGGTGTTAAGTAAGCTATTGTCACAGAGCTTACATGTTAAGGCTTTTACAAAGCAAAAATAAACATGACAACAACCACTATAGATTATAATAAACACATGATTACAATATGATATGGTTTGTATTACCATTTGTTTACATGTGAAAAACAAATTTGTACAGAGATACAAAAGGCTATAAGTAGCATATTTTTAAAATCAGTAAATGACCAAATTCCACATGTGATCGCAAAAGGAAGTTATTACAAACACTCATTGATGATTAAAAATGAGTTTTGAATAAAAGTGTTCTATAAGTCTCATATATTCTTATGTATGATGCTGTAACAGAGTTTGGCAATATAGGGTTCGAGCGTTAGCCCTAATGCAGCTGCAGAACAGGTGCAGTTCTTCATAATCTTTTGTCTTACAACTTCATGTAAAGTCACAAGAAAATGTTTTGTTGTATTTATTTAGATATATGTTTTATATTAGTTGGGTAAATGGCTTTGTAAATGTTTTTTTGTCAATATAACTTAAAGGCTGATAATGGGTGAAACAGAAGAATAATAAAAAAGAATAATACGAATTATGTCTCATACCTGGTGTGAAAGGTTCAGTTTCCTTAAACTAGTTTATCGTGCGATTAAAAAAATATCACAGTTAATCTATTCACAAAGTTGGGTTGGGTGCTGGGTCTATTCTAAGCAAGCTATGATGATTTTCACCTTGATATTTTCGCACGGATATATACCTAGCTGAATTGAATTGTAGCCCTATTCGGACAGGACTATTTCAGTCAGTTATGTTTTCAGAGCAGAGCGAAACATCTGATATATCGAAAGAGATTTGTGCATTATTCTCAATACAGCCTGTTAAAGCTGCCACTGTCTATGATCTCATCAGTAATAATCAAGCGGCAATAATGCAGAGGAAAAAAAAGACAAATCCAACTTTTAAAAGTCGAAACTATTTCTGTAAACTTTCGTATACTCAAAGAGCACTTTTTAAAATAAGTAATAGTTTTAAAAGAGTAGCCTGTTTATATAATGATTACTTTTTTTTTAATTATGCACAAAATACATTTTATTTAAAATGTAGCCATGTGCAGTAATATTGAAGGAGAATGTGATGTTCTCCTAGTTTTACAGACCAGGCTTAAGCTAGTCACAGACTAAAATGCATGCTTGAACTGCTTCGACTGAAAATATCTTGCTCTGACATGTCTTAAAATTTTGTAAAAGCTACATTAATATCTTAACTTTAGCCTTAGTTAAATTAAGCCAAGTTTGTGAAACTGGGCCATTGTGTTGTTGATGATAATCTTAAATATAAACCAAGATTCACAACCCTACTTTTAAGATGGCAGTACTGATACACCGATATCCCAAATTTAATAGGGCTTTACTTTTAGTCATTATTTAGGTAATATATGTGTGTATTCTGAATGCCTTTGGCAGAATTCAAATGATCTCTAGATTAAAAAGATGTAGTAAATTTTCAAATAGAAAACTCATAATTGAAATGAACTAGAATTTTTAAATGCAACTCAAAATGTAATTGCATATGAATTTGTATGCTTTCTTAAGCCAACATATAAATATTTGTAAGTAATAATTAGGGTTGGGCATCAAGAACCGATTCCAACTTGGAACCGTTAAAAAAATAACGATGCCATTGGAATCGTTTATAAAATTTGTTTTCGATTCCGATCATCGGTTCCAAACACGCAAGTTTTGGTTTCCATTGTGGCCACCGTATTTCTGGAAGTGCTTGCAGCGCGCTTGTTCAGTTGCAGCTATGGAGCACAGTAAGCTCAAAAGTGTGGCTTTATTTCACACTAAAAAAGACTGGGTCGGCACAGTGCAACACATGTGACAAAATGATATCTTGCACGGGAGGATGCACTACGAATATGAAGAAACACCTACGCCTGCATGAAGTACAAATTAACGAGTGTAGCGTGTTTGACGTGCTGTGCAGATCTACTGTCTCGTCCTCCTCGAGCAACCCTGCGCTAACCAACGTTATTTTCTCCTACTTGGGCTGCAGCTCCTACAACTAAAACTCATATTGAATAAAAATAAAATTGTCCTCTGTGTAATCAAATGAGCCTGAGACACGTTTTGACTCCAGCCCACAAAGAATCGGAATCGAAAGGAAGAATCAGAATCGTTCAAATCAAAACGATGCCCAACCCTAGTAATAATATAGAAAAAGTAATTATATACATTTATAAACAATTTTGAAGGTAATTGGGTGTAAATGACAGTCTGTAATTTCTGTTTGTGCTAAAGTCTTTCTCAAACACGTGTTTTTTTTTTACCATGAGAAGGAGATTGGAGACATGGGGCACCTGCCTGCAGATCTGAAGCTTGAAAAGAAACCAGTCCCTACTGACAACGAGAGTGACAGTGATGACTCTGAAGTGATGAACAGCACTTCCAGCTTTCTCCGGAGTAAAAAAAGAGGTCTAAATAACTTCAAGAACAGCTTTTTCTCTGGTTGCACACCCATCCGTGAGGAACATTAGCATTACAGTAGTAAAATGTGTTAACTTGTCTTTTTTTTTTTTCTTTGTATACTTTTGTTTAAATTAGTGATTGTAATGTAGGTTTGTGGAATCTGCCATTCATTTGTAATAATGGTTAATGCACTAACAATATGAACTGCTCGTGTCATGGGTTATTTTATAGTATTTTAGGCAAATTGTCTGTATGACATTTCAAAGTCCTTATTGCAGATGTTATTTCTATTAAAAATCTAGTGATTCAATAAATGGTTCATTTGATTATTTATTTTTTTTTTTTTTTTTTTTTTGTGGTTTCTATATGTTGCCATGTTAAAATATCTAAATAAACTATCCTTTCATTATTCAGAGAAAAGCATTTAGAGCCATAGGTAACTTTGCAACTTTAATTTTGGTTGGCAGTGACACCAGTAAAACAAGCCAAAGTAAAACAGACTAGTAACATTAGAGATTACACACCTGGACTGGATATTTAACACCTTCATGGATGGCAGAGAGTAGTCTGCCAAAGGAGAAAGACAAGCTCACAAAAGGGGAAACATACCATGGAAGAGTACATACATGGGTGTAAGGACCCCCTTCAGACTAACAGAGCAAAAAGTATAGTCTTCAGTTTGACTTATCCTGGCCATATATTTGAGGCAACCTTATGATTTCAGAAGAGTTCAGAATAAATATAACATTTCATGTAAGATAAAAATATATAATTGTCAAGTCAAAAATGTATTTCTATAGCACATTTAAAAGCAACCGAAGTTGCACCAAAGTGCTGTACAACAAAATACAGATTTAACATCATAAAAGAAACACACATCCAATATAAGATAACAAACTAAGATAAGAACAAACCGACATCAAAGCTTTAAAATAACATTAATCGAAAGCTAGTGAAAATAAATATGATTTGAGGATTGATTTAAAACTAGCTAATGAAGGAGCAAATCTCACATTTTCCGGCAAACTGTTCCAAAGTTTGGGGGCTGCAGCTGAAAAAGCCTGGCCACCCTTAGTATTACAGCTGCAACGTGGGGCAGTTAAGAGAAGCTGACTACTTGACCTGAGTGCCCTTTGAGGAGTGTATGGAGTCAGAAGAATATCATACCAATTGCATAGAGATACAAAAATCATCATAAAGAAAGGGTCAAAAAAGAGGAAGTTGAGCAAGGCTGTGTCGTTTGCTGTCCTTTGAGATCTCTTCTCCAGATTTGTTTTATTGTTTTGTTGCTTGTCATCTGTTTTGTGAGTTCCTTTTTGAGATTAGTACAGTTTTTCTCGATTGCTAAAACACATTTCTTGAAATGATGCCTCATATTCTCACAACAGTAAACATAAATCCATAGCATCTCACTCAATTTCCCAAACATCCTATTTTCAGGTCAGAATGAAGCTCTACTCTCAAAACCATTCACTTTTGCTGAAAAACCAAACTTTGCCCTCAGACATCAGACGAAAATAAAACATTAAAACGTTGTAAAACTAATAATAAGTTGGTTGTTTGGTTTTCTAGTAGGCTACGTGATGACGATAATCCCATTGTGTAATCACTGCACGTATAACTCCTGTAAAGTAGGTGGCGGTATGTAACCCGCCAATAAAATGAAGGAAGGCTACCTGCCCGCTGAATTCGTGAAACATTAAGTCAGGGCTGTGGTCAAATACGTAGTTTTCAAAGATCATGGGGAAGTGTGTGTTTAACGTGACTTGGCTCGATAAGTGCGAGTTTTGCAGCTGGTTACAAGCTGTCCCCAGCAGTAGATATAAAGCTCGGGACATTGGGTGTGAACGCGCTCAAGTCTCATGCCAAAGCGAACAAACTCCAGCTAGCCTTCAGCAGAGTCAAACAATCTCACAGTTCTGTTCCGCATCCCAGCTGCCTAGGCCTACATCATTGTCGATGCCTGGTCCCTCCAGACTCCAAGGCAATAACGTTACAGCTTCGTCGAGTCGGTCTGATCTTCGGGCTACTTTCGGATCCACTGAGACTTCAAAATGGGGGGTACAGTACTTTGGATTCTCCACACAAGACAAAACATATGTCATATAATAGTAAAAATAATATTAGTGACGTTTTCCAGGCAATGTTCCCCGACTGAAACATTTCAAAAACGTTTACGTGCGGACCGAACAAGATCACTTATAAAGCAAGATTTGATATAGCAGACTACCTCAAGAGAGATCTATTTAACATCATTTGCGGACTGTATGTCTTGATGTTCGACGAAAGCTTCAACTCATCCACCAAATCCAGGCAGCTAGACCTCCACATTTGTTTCTGGAGCAATGGAGAGGTGCGGTCGAGATACATGGGATCTCAGTTCATGGGATATGGGACATGGGACAGCGCAGGACCTCCTGAAGCATATCGAAGTAAGTTATGGCCTACTTTACTGATTGGCCTCGGACGAATATGCTTATCAATTTTTAAGTCTGCATTTGAACATCATGTCATAGACCTACCCCATCTAGGGGAATATGCAAAAAATGTAGTGTGCCATATTGTGTAAAATGTGCATATCGTCCTATGGGCTATATGATTTATAACATCTATGCAACATTGTAGCCTATGGAAATAGGCCTAATAATTTTTTTCAGTCGGCATAGTTTGCACATGGGGTGAAAAAGATTAGTGTATTCCAGATTCACATTCATATTCAGCCTGCCAGTTTTATATTCATATTCAACATTCAGCTTTCAATATGTTGGTTCCCATCTACATTGGTTTCATTGAGATAATTGATAGGCTAGTTCAAATATTAGCCTACTTAAATTTCCTTTAGATGCTTTGTTAAGGACTGTGGTGAGAAGTTCCTCAGCCTCTCTTTAATTTCTGTTAATTTCTTTCAGTAATGTAGCCATTGTTGAATATCTGTTTTATCAGCTGCATCAGCTCCATACTAGAGGAAAGGTTGCAGTTTAGCATGTAGCTGAATTTATACATGAATGTAATCTTTAAGCTTATTTCTTCTTATTTAAAAAAATATTTTCCAACATTTTTCAGTCATGACTATTCATATTTGACTGACTTATTTTCTCACACTTTTTTGTAGGGGTATGCCATTGTCCAACAGTTTGAATTATTCCTGTCTCCATTTGAGAGACGCCTAGACACCTTCTTGCATGACACATTAAGAGGTCCCTTCCCTGCTGCTTGGGGTTTTTGCAAGTTACTGCTCAGTTCTGGGATGTCAGCAATAAGCAGCCAATCACATGCTTATAAACTTTCATTCACTTCTTGTGAGAGAGTCAGATTCAATACCAAAAATGAAAAGATTGAGCAATATGATGAATTTAATCGCATTTACACAGCAAGATGAAATTATCTTTTAATAAAAGAGGAAAACTTGAGGGAAAAAACAAAACAAAAAAACTTGCAAGTAAGCTGTATTATCTATGTTTATATTAATTTAAAAGCCTATTATTATTAAACTAAACGGGCTTGTGTAATAGATTAAGGAGATAATGAGATACCATGGCAATGAACACCAATTGAAGCCGAGTTTCTTTCATGGTACCTAAAACCCAGGATTGGTGCAAACTAATCCTAAACTTACCTGGCTAGCCAGCTAATCCGGCTTCATGGTACAGCCCCCTGACCTAGGAACTATAGCATCAGTTTGGCAGTTACTGTACTGAAATGCAGAGGACTGTGCTTTTTATGTATGCCATATATTGATTTCAAATGTGTATGTACTGTATGTGGGATGTGGATTAAAAAAGACTGTATATGAAAAGAAATGTGTAGAAGATTCGGTTGACAGTTTATGACAGGTCAACCAGTTTGTGTTTACCATAATCAATGTATTACAGTAATGACTAGATGTCATTGTGTACATAATCATCAAAATCAAATATACATAATCAGCTGCATGATTGTACCAGAGCAATGGCAACATGTTCAAAAGAATGAGAATAGTTTTATGATCTGCATAAGAGACTAGATGATGTGGAGGTTGAATAAGTAGTTTTGAGAATTTCATTTCTGATCTGAGAAATGGACCAAAGCCCCTGAGAAAAACTGTAAGCTGACTTTGGTCCTTTTATCTCCATCAAAGATTCTGATTGATGTGTGATAATTTTTTTTAAGTTTTCACCCGGTTAATTGTGTTTTAACTGAGCAGACTTTATTGAACAATATTGAATATTGATATTGTTGTACACAAAAAAAAGTTGTTCTTCTCAGATAGATGGCCCTTGTAATTTTAGAAAGGGGTGTTTGTCTTTATAAAATGTTTTGTAGGACACTGTTCTGTAGTTGTATGACAAAAAGTAGTGAATACTAAAGCATTAATCAACATGAATTAATATTAAATTGATTGTCCACATGATAACACTGTAAGTCTGAATATGCTTAATATCTGAATGTAACTTTTTATATTATTCACAACAACATAGCCTACCACTGATCCAAATATGTGTAAATCCTTCTAAATGTCATTGCTGTTGTTGCAGTTTATGAAGTTCCATCAGTTCCATTAATGACATGGTGGGTCCCAGGTTTCTAGGTCTTTTGGGCGAGGAGTTTTGAATCTTGCAGGCCTTGAATTCTCTGGATGACCAGTTTTGATGATCTCACTGTTTAAGAAGTCCCTTTTATTTTGGAAGTCCCCAGGCTCCTTTGTTGGCCGCCTTGTCCTTCAGACTGGATCATCATTCTCCAGGAGGTTACACCTTTCAAAGTAACATCCCAATGCTTATATTTAAAACAAGATAAAAAAGAAGAGGTTGCCCTCCTTTCCCCCACAAGAATCTTTTCACATTCAGAACATCAAAACTATAGAAATTTAATCACAGTGCAGTTAAATAATTTCACATAGATTAAATGTAAACATTAACGCCATTAACACATTTCTCGGAAATTATGAAGAAACTCCACCCTTTTGATAGTAAATATATTTTCCTGAAATATTTTACTATCATAATCATTGCATTTACTATCACTATCATTGCTGATTACAGGACCTGCTTTACTGACAAAACGCGCAAACAGATCAGCCGATCTGGATCGGGATATCCCTACCTCCAAGTTACATCAGCATCTGCTTGTGACTGAGCTACAGTCATGTTCATGCAGTGCTATGTCTTGCAAGGTGTGAAGGGGTTTTTCCTTATTTCCTTTTGATAGTACCAACTGGGTTTCTAAACTTCTTAAGCAAATCATGATAGCCCATCCTTCTTTTGTATGAAAAGTGGCACTGTCTTGCCTTGTGTCCCATCCTTTAACAAACAAAACAAACAACATCTTTCCTACTTTTTCCAAGCAATGCCTTGCTATGTGACCATATTTCTCACATGCATAACAAAGAATACCACTTTCCGAATTTACTCCTACAACTTGCCTTGGTCTCTGATGGAAACCATTTGAAATTTTGGAACATTCTCTCTTGCAAAAAAAAAAAAGGGTCCTCTGCCTTCTCTGTTCCATCAAACATTCCCTCTGAGCCATGCTTAGCAATGTATTGAACTATCAACTCTTCCATTTTCTAGGGCCGGGACTCGATTAAAAAAAATTAATCTAATTAATTAGAGGCTTTGTAATTAAAGCAAATTAATCGCATTTTAATCGCATATAAATATTTGACCTGAGAACAGTGAGAAGTAAGTTTTTTCATATGGATGTTTAGTATACCATTGAATA
>JAUMHG010000069.1:8924299-8941200 GCA_032359395.1 Enteromius anoplus
TGAAACGTACCAGGTTTGATAGCGCTGGGAAGCGCTCTTTGTTATACTTCCACCCTGGAGTCTGGGTCTGGGTTATCTTGTTGAGAATGATCGCTATGCTACCTCCCGATCCCGCCCATTCCCGCCCGCAGCAAAGTTTAAACCGCCTGCTCCCGCGAGATTTGCGTTGGGTCCCAATCCCGATGCAGCCCTCTAACACAGGGCCCAAGACTGATCTAAATTATTCAGATAGAAAGGTATTACCCATCTCAACTGAAAAGTGCCCAATAGGCTTGGGTGGTATCTAAATTTTGATACCGTCAAACCTCCTCCCTTTTCACCTTGGTATACGGTATTACCGTGAGTAATAAAAAAATGATGACGTAAGACTCAGACAGCATCACCAAACCGTTTAGAAACTGAATACCAAACACTAATACTGAAACAAAAACAAAATAACCCACACATTAATATTAAAAACTTATTAGCAACAAATAGTTAACAAAATAGTGCAAATACAACTGAATTAAACTAACAAACATCCAGAACAGTTTTCGCACAGAGACGCGCACATTGCGTCGTCCGTATTTACCGCCTCTCCCTTCTCATTTGGTCAAAATCAGAAATACTGCCAAACTGCATTGTTTTCTTTTTTAAGACCAGGTCACTTGGTGTGTGATAGTTGCACTCCCGCAGGACCCAACGCAACGAGTGCAATGCAGGACAAGATCTGATGGGTGAATGCAGGTGCGGGCGGTAAGGTCGTCATGTTAGTGCTGGTTGCGGGAGAATATAATTATTCGCAGGACTCTGGCAAAATGGAATTATCTTAAAATTAATTTACTAAAAACAAATGTTCTGTTATTTATCTACTGCACAAAAGCAACAAGAACAACTAAAATAACATAAAAACATTTACAGGTGCAGGTTCGGAAGCTAATTCTCGCGTGGTTCATAAATACAGACCCACACCGAGGCACAATGTCTGAAGAGCATGACACAGATATAAGCTCAGTTGTACTTGTTTTTTCTACATTGTTGAAGGACAAAAAGGACCAACGCACGTTTTAGAGCAGTAATAGGCCAAATTCTTTTCTGTTTGACCACTTCAGAAATCGACGTTTATTATTATTTTATAATAACTGTATTTCTATGTTCTGAAAAGCTCCTAGTTCGTGTCCATGTTTATCATTCCATTTAATTAAACTCAAAATAAAACTAAACATTTATTTTCCTTTCTTTTTTACTTATATTCAAAAGGGAAGCAAGTGAAACAAATAATAGAGTAGCGGGAACTACTTATATGTTTACCTACGGGCTTTTGCAGGCAGGGGTGGGACAAAACTTGAATACTGCGGGCGGGAGCAGGACAAAAAAATAATATTTTTGCGGAGCGAGGCTAAAGATCTCTTTTAGATCTCTTGGTATACCATATTACAGTATTACCACCCAAGCATCCTTGCTCAAAGTTCCCCAGGGTATCATCAGCCTAAGACCTTCAGTGTTTTCCAGTGCTTAAGTGGGAAAAGAGCAGTGCTTGTTGGGGTACAAAGAATGCTTGGAGCAGCAAACAATGCCAGATAGCTCAGAGGAATGAAGCATCAAAGCCAGGCACCATTAAGAAACACCACCACATAACATTTTGTTGGTACCGAATTCATTTTGTGTCCATTTAGGGATGTACAGATGAAAGCACACATTTGTTCTCTACACACAGATTGTAGCTTCACCTCTCCAGAGAGGTCCAAAAACACATACTTCCCTATTGTACAATACCAGTACAACTGACAAGCTGTATAGCCAAAAATGGCAAATTTCTTAAAACCACTTTAATGATCAAACTAGTGTAAGTATGCAAGTTGATGCCTATGCAGCGGCAACTTAATCATTTTTACTAGTTAGCATAAAATGTTTACTCTACACATGTCCCATTTTCCTCTCAATGGTGCAAAATTCATACACCCCAAATTTCAATACAATAGCACTCTTATTACTAGGGTTAGGTATCGTTTAGGGTTTTTTCGATACCGTTGCCAAATCGAACATATGGTCCAATACCATGTCTCAAGTCTCGGTGACCCATGTCTCATCTTATAACAGGCATCCAATACTAACTTCCGGAAAGGGGGAATAACTAATGACATTTGAGATTGCAACTAAAACAGCAAGCCCTGGAGCAGGTGAGAGAAGATCGAGTGCAAGAATAATGCACAGATGACATATCATGTACGCGCAAGGGTGTGAATTAAGCTTGCGGGCTTCCGTTTCCTCGCATGTACATCTGTGTTCCCCTCACGGAAATGATTTACCACGCGGCAGCATCAGTGGTGCGCTCGCTTGTTCATGGCATAGATTTGCCACCATGGATTTGTTGGGTTTGACGTTCAGGCACGGCACCAAAATTAGGAACCGAAATCCGCATTTTGATTCGGTTCAGTACATACCTCGTTACCTGTGCCATACTGGTACCGGGTTTCGGTACCCAACCCTACTTATTGCAATTGGGAATGAATCCCAAAAATGATCAGGAACCCACAATAACCAAACACGTTTGGAACAGAGGTACTGCAAATTGCAGTTTTATATTTGTTTAACAAATATGATATTAGAATGATGTTGTAAACACCACATTGAATTAACCACTTGAAATCACCATTCCTGCCCAAAACCATGGTCCCAAAATTCCTACCCATGAACCTAATCTTAACTTAAATAACAATTGAATAACAATGATGTAGAAACTCAACCTTGATTTTAAGCCAACATTTAACAAACTTTAAACTTCAAAACTGATTAAGATGTTGCTCCTATCAAACAAGATGTTCACCCTGCATGCTCAGGGTTTGTTGAGCCTGTATTCACAGTCGTCTTTGCATTTAGCTATTCTTAGCAAACAGGAATGTGTGGTCTGCTGCAGCTACAACTTATCCACTTCAAGAATCACTTCAAGGATCAATGATTTCAGTTTTTCCACATCTTTCGCCTTCACTACAAAAGAGTTACTCCACCCAACCATTATAGGAAGACGGAATGAACTGGTTGCACATTGAAACTGACACTAATCATCTTAACACTGCTCCTTCCACCAGTCTGTCCTCGGTGCCAGTCTGGGAGTAGTATATGCAGAGTTGATAAACAGCACTCTTCGAGCCTTTCTCAGAGAGTTCAGTGCCAGCTATGGCGACTTATTACTGCAAAACACTGTCAGTATTTTCAAAAGAAAATTGCAAGACTGCTTTTCAAGGTGAACTTCAAGGTCCACATCCCAGGCCGGGATCTATGGGGGTTGTAGAGTGTGCCAAGCAAAGCAAGAGCACCCTCAGCTGAAGTTGTAATACTAGCAACAATAGCAAAACAGGTTGGCAAACAATTTAGTGCATGTTTGTGTTATGGAGAGTGCCAAAAGGTTATTTTTACATGTGCTTTGCAGCATTAAGCAGAGTCTGCACTACCCTGGCTCTACCTGCACAAAACATCAGTTAAGTTTAACATTAACATAAGTTTAGAGTATCCTCATGATGTGATTATGGGGCCAGGCCTGCCACTTTTTTGTTTTTTGAAGTTTTGCCTTTATTGTGACAGGACAGACGTGACTGGAAGCAAAGCAGAAGAGAAAGGGGACAGGTTTAGGAAAGGTCCCCAAGTCAGGACTCAAACACAGGTTGCCTGAAGCACAATGGCAAAGTATGTTGAGTCGCTGCCCACAAAGCTTTCAGCACCAATCTGGCCTGCCATGTCTTCAAAGCTCTGGAGCAAACCTAGTGGCAGAAAGACATGATTTGCAATACTATTATTAGCAATACTAACTATATAGAAGATTGTTAACTTGAAGGCTTGCTTTTATGACTTTGTTCTTAGAGGACAACTGCTGCTGACCATACGAAACTCATTCTAAATTTCCAAATTTTGCAAAAATTTCATAGGAAAATGCAGCATATCTACAAATGGTTGACTAAATAGTTTTTTCTTTGATGCAGCTTAGAACTTGAATTTCTTAATAGTTTACTTACAATACCAGAACAGCATGAACAGTGGTCATTTTCACAGTTTACAGTTTGTGGTTCATTAAGACATGTCCTTTATTTACTCTTTACTAGTTCCAGACTGGATCCAGTCTACCATTTGAGTATGAGGGGTGTACTAAATGTATCGCTGAAGTAGGGCTGTGAATTGTATCACATGCACCTTGTCAGCAAAGCTAGTTCTTGGATTAGCGGTAAGTCGCCATCCCCTGTTTTCAAAGGGAGCAGCAGTTAATACAGAGAGCTGTAGATCACTGACTGAAGCTACTCAATAGGTGATTATTGGTCTATGGATTATTGATCTAAGGATGTTGACAAGACCTTAGGTATCAATATTTCACACCGAAAGACAAGACATTTTTCGATACTCAAATGGTATCAAGGCAATTCGGTTGAAGCCTAAAAAAGTGCTAAACTTGAGACTACGCCCTAGGTTTTCAATCAAATGTCGCATTGGTCCTTATTATAGAAACCATCTGCATGGTCCAGGATACAATGGCACGATCCATCCAAATACTAAACGAAACATGGTATTTATGACCTGGAATCCAGAAATGAATGACAGATTAATATAGCGCTTTATCATCTATTGCCGTACACCCACAGAGTTTACAATCATGTGGGGGAGGTCTCTTCTCAACCACCACTAGTGTGCAGCATCAACCTGGATGATGTGACAGCAGCCACAGGACCACGGCACCAGTGCGCTCACCACACACCAGCTACAGCTAGAGAGGAGAGAGAGATACAGCCAATCAATGGATGGGGATTATTGGAAGGCCATGATAGACAAGGGCCAGTGGGAATTTGGCCAGGACACCAGGGTTACACCCCTACTCTTTACGATAAGTGTCATGGAATTTTTAATGGCCACAGAGACTCAGGATCTCTGTTTAACGTCACATCCAAAAGACAGTGGTCTTTTGACAGTATAGTGTCCATGAACAGGACAGACAATACCTTAGTTAGAGAAGGGAATTTCAATAGAGAATCATTTCCAATTTGAGCTGGCAAGTGGTTTACTGCATTTTGCTTGGCATTGTTATTTTCTAGCACTGTAAGCAAATTATACCTATTGCAAAAACACCTACCTCTAGTCCAAGTGCCTTCAACATACTTTTGTCATTCAGATCTTATTTTATTATTATTATTCAGTAAAACCAATCAAAGCCAATCACTCAACCTGCAGTACTTAGCGGTTTAGACCCCTTAACAGTCCTAATCCAAGACAACCCTAATCAAAATTAGGGGTGCACCGATTCGATATTAGGATCGGATATCGGCCCAGATATTTAAAAAAATAGCTGGATCGGGGATCTGAAAAATTAACATCCATGGGTCGATCCAGTTTTTTTCCCTCTTTTTCTTTCTCCGTCGCAGCCAGTTACTGTAAATATAGATCGCAGCAGATCCTACATGTTAATGTTTTGGAGTTAATTGTTTTAGATGCTCAACCGATGTCAGTTGTTGAAGATGACGGCTTCTGCTGCTTACTAGAATACTTAGAGCCAAGGTACTCTCTTCCATCACGCAAGTATTATTCCAAGTCTGCACTGCCAGAACTTTACAAAAAAAGTGTGCAAACATCGCTCAAAAGCGACATTGGACACACAGTAGAGCTCCATATGTCTGTAGTGAAGCTCATTGACTCTTTAATCTCTTTTAAGTTTAACTGTCCTCTGGTTGGACATGAGCTGTACACCGCATGGTGCAATGCTTCAGGCTAAAAACTTTCATAGTTCACACACCAACAATACCATTTCGGCTGCAATTAAGGAGATGATTGACCAGTGGCACATTCCTTTGAATAAAGTGCATGTCATATTCACTGTGCGTTCACACCGCCGTCGGCGAGTTTCAAAATTCGCCCTGGCCACCCTGCCACAATGCTGTACAGAGATTTTTGGACGCTTTGACATAGATTGAATGTTGGCTTGTAAGTTAACCTCGTGAAATATATTGATTGTGAAAGTAAGAATTTGATCGATGGAAAGAACTTTTTTGTAGTACATGTTTTCTTTTAATTAAAAGCCATTTACTGCAGCTCTCTACAACACATATTTTCCATTTAATCCAATATGTTTTGATATGTCAGAATATTGTGCAGCAGTAACAGCTTTGCATGCTCTGGTGCCAAATTCCACTTGAAATTCCTGCTTATTTTTATAAAATACATAAAGTTAATGCACATTAGAAACTCACCAGGAACCGCAGCAATCTTGGACACCTTGGTCCATGCATCGTTTTTAAAATTTTTTTTATTTATGTCACTATATGCCATCAAGGACACGTCGTAAATTACTGGGAAACCCACCACAGCAATGATGAACTTCTCCATTCTTCTTTGTTGCTTACTGGCGATCGGCCATGGGAACTAATAGAGTCGGAACCAAAGTTTACAGGACTGCGTTTTCTGTAATCTGCTCAAGCGGTGGACTTCTACATTCCGATTGGTTGCCGCCGAACCGCATCATAGCTCATTACCATAAAGTTGACCTGATTTCAACTCTCATTGACGCTCTCGCTGTCCAAGATGCGCCACTGTTCGCCGTGGCTCACATTGAGAATGAATGACTTCTGGCCACTTTGACGCTCTCGCCGCCAGCAGTGTGGACGCAGTCAGGGACAACGTAAGTAACATGAAAAAGACCATGGACAACATGGGCATGCGGAGCTTAGGCTGCTTTGCTCACACATTGCAGCTTGTAGTCAACGAGGGACTACAGTCACAATGGAGTGTGAGCGATGCCATTGCAATCGGTAGAAAAATTATGGGGCATTTTAAACATTCTACACTTGCATATTCACGGCTGCAAGATACCTAGCTCCAGATGCAAATGCAACCTAAACGCCTGCAACAAGACATCAAAACAAGGTGGAATAGCACGTACTTGATGATACAGAGTCTTCTGGAGCAGAAGCGAGTACTCGGAGCCTCCATTGCTGACAATGACCTGCACCAACCAGTGAGGGAAAAAAACTAGCATTGCTCTAGCACCATTTGAAGAGCTAACAAGGAAAGTAAACTCCGCGACTAACTCCACCACCTACGTCATTCCAGCTGTAACCGTCCTCAAACGCATCCTGGCTAAAGGCAGCATACTGGTATCAAAACAATGAAAAAAAAACAACAGACACTTCAAGATGAACCCCCCCGGCACTTGCCACCCTGCTGGACCCGAAATATAAAGACAGGTAAGATTGTAAACGAATTATTTACATGAGGTCTTTAATGGATTTTTTTACTATCCACAGTAACACTACTACTGTACCGTATTTTCCGCAATAAGGCGCTATAAGAATCTATAGTTTGCCTCGACCCAGATTCCACTCCACAATATGCGTTTGATCATGCTCATCTACCAAAAAGGCTTAATTATTATGGAGGAGAAATAAATCAATAGTTATGTTGATTGATGACCATTTGGGATAGTTACATATTGAGCAAATGGTCCCCCATTGTAGCATGGAAGCGGGTGTGGGGCACTGAGAACCATCTCAGACAAAGAGGTGTTAGAACATGATTAACATTCAGATCACGGCTGGTACAAAAGGAGCAACTTAATTTACATTAAGGGAGTAAACTTTAATTGCTAAAAAAGGTTTGAATGAAGAATGTTCTGGGTTCATTCTGACTCCGCTGAACCCAAGGTACTACATATGCTTTGTCACTGCTATACAACAATAAACATCTTCATCAAGATCTTCAACGTCCTCATCATTTTTTCTTACAGCGCACTTACTTTTATCAGCCTCAAGTTGTAGTGTAAAGTTTTTATATTTAGCCTAACCTAATATTTTATTATACTTTACAAGTGCACAATCTGAAAGAGAGTGCAAAATATGCACTGACAGGGGAACTACAGGAACTAGACGATTTGAGGAGCAGCACAGCTGGAGCATCAGAGGCTGCAGAGCCACACACACAAAAAAATGCCCCTCGGGTGGAAGCAGCAGCACCAAGTAAGAGCAGCTTTATGCAAGAGTTTGACCAAATTGTGGAGGAGTGTGAAGATTCCAGTGCAGCAAGCAGCTTTAGTCGAGTATCTTGCAGAGAAAACCATTGCTGCTTCAGACAACCCATACCAGTACTGGGGAATCAACAAATACTAATTACCTTCGTCTTACTGCCACAAAATATTTCTGTGCACCCTGCAATAGTGTAGAAAGCTACAGCGAGTGTTCAGCACAGTTTCCAACATTGTCGATGCAAAGAGAAACAGAGAGCAGAAGCAGAGAGAACAGAATTGTTTGGTTTGGTGCCTTTAGTTTCTTCTACATGGTGGAAGGAAGGTATAAGGTGGAAGGTATGCATTTTATAATATTAATTCAACAATGGATCAGCTAAATTTTCTACAAAGTACGTTTGGACAAGACCTGTGTAAAGGGTAAAAACATCTGCAAAACTTAAGTCTGATGAAGCTGGAAAACAATGAGGGATTAATGGAAGATATTTACTGCGCTATTTGAGCCCTGATTTTCTATCACCGACAACTGCCCAAAAAAGTGTGTGCCTAGCTTGTCAGTGAACTACGGCCCTGTGTATTAAATGCCACTCTATTTGAAGGGAGGTGATGGAGATTTGACGACTTATCACAGAACCGGCTTTACTGATGAGATACACAACATGAAATGTGATTTGACAAAAAAACAAACATTGGTGACAACAATGAGAGAGCAATATACATGGCAAAAGAAGGTTCAGGTGGGGGACTCATAGATCTGCAACAAGATATTAGCAAATCAACAAACAGACAACTTGTATTTGCAAACTTTTGTGGGCTGGAGAGTCTAACAGGAAAAAAAAGAATCCACTGGAGAACCATCTTACATGTAGTCTCGCGTAGCCAAAAGGCCGTTTGACCGACATTTCAAACAACCAATCACAGTTTGTTTCGTTCAGCATCACGTTTCGGGGGGTGGAAATGTCCCCACAACAACAGAGCGGCGTGCAACGTGATGCTGAACGAAACAAACTGTGATCTACTTTTTAACACCCACAAGCAATTCTGGAGAAACGAACAATACTGAATCGGCCAGCTGCGATGTCAGCATCTGTTGTTTCATGTTTGCCAGCAAACGCGGATGATATATCCTTCTCAGTTAGGTACTCTAACTTCACTTGATCTTCCATAATAGATAGGAGGGGATGCACAACTAGTAAAATTGGATCAAATACTTTTGATAATCCAACGTTAAAGTGATCTTAATAAATGCTTACTTTCACTCATGTAAACACGACAGTTTTTTTGTTTTTTTCCACAATTACAGGTCTGCGCTTTGTTTCCCGGCGAACCGAAAATAAAAGCGATACTCGTGCCCCCCCCCGGAAAATCCGCTCAAATTCAATCAATCGGATGACGACTTCGCCACTTCTGAAGTGTTTACAGAAAAGTGTACCATATGCATCAGACGTTCAGCCAACACTCCGTGGGAGTGACGTCTTAGGCTGAGACTATCTTACATGTGACCTTACGTTATTTCCTGTATCACTTCTTGTATGTGTTTGGCTATGACAAGTAGTTTGCAGACAGTTTTTGCCAATGGTTCCTACTGAAGAAGTTGTGTAAAGGGTGATCATCAATCCGAGAGGAAAAAAACTAACAAAAACTAGATGGTACCACAAAAAGTCATGCAGTGTGGTGCTTGGGTTGAAACTAAAATTTGACAGGCAGTGCCTCTCTAAGAGCTTGTCCATTTGTTGATTTGTCCATTCTGTAAAACGTACCTTGTAGAGAAAATAAATAAAATACTTTAGCCACTCCAAGGTATACTTTGGAAGTACTGCACAAAGCATGTAGATCAGGTGTTACTTTGCTACTCCACATCCAGGGATGGAAAAATGCTTTGTGTTCCCCATACCTTACTCCTATTAAACGATCACCAACTAAAACAGTTCAAGAAAAATTGTTTGGGAATGACAACCATATTTGCCAAGACAAGCAACTCTCAAACGGTCCTGTTTAGACAACAGTTTACATAAAGTAAACCTTGTGTTCTTGGAATACTTTCCAAATGGATGGAATCCTAGTCTGACAGTATTGTGGTGGTTGGTTTGTATTTATTCAATCAAGACTGCCCAGCATCAGCAGAATAGCTGTGATTTTCAGCAACTACCAAAGTTGGATGAGCTGCAATATGGGGCAAAAAAAAAAAAAACAAAGGGTTTTGTAGCGTATTCCAGGCTTTATTCGTCGGCGCCAATAGCCTTGTGGGCAGTGTGCTGACATTCAGCGCTGTTACACTTCTGGCGTCACTGGTCCGAGTCCTGGCTCGCAGACCTTTCCCGATCCCACCCCCTCTCTCTCTG
Organism: Enteromius anoplus; assembly: GCA_032359395.1. Lineage (NCBI taxonomy): Eukaryota > Metazoa > Chordata > Actinopteri > Cypriniformes > Cyprinidae > Enteromius > Enteromius anoplus. The sequence goes on from JAUMHG010000069.1 coordinate 8,934,611, forward strand.
CCGCATTGCTTCCTGTCAGTTCTGATCTATCCTATCTAATAAAAAAGGCAAAACCACCAAAAAAAGGGAGGAAATTGGCAAGCTTCCAATGATTTTTACTTATGACTAGATAGCATTTGAGACACAGACCAAAAACAGATGGGAGCAGATAGGCAGTAGTTTTATAAAAAAAAAAAAAAAAAAAAAAAAAAAATGGCCTTGTTTTTCTGCTAGGCTTACTTTTGCTGTAACCTTCTTGATAATACATGTACTTTTAAACAGTTTGCCTCACGATAGGTTTGTATTGGACTGGGTGCCACAATTTAATTCAACACTAAGCACTGATGGCAAGATGTGCAATAAATTCTCAGAGCAAGCTTTCAGGCAATGATTACAGCAATAAACCAACGCTAATGTTGAATTTACTAATTAAAGTGAAGTACTTTAGAAAGCATGTTGGTCATGATCAGATCCTTCATAGTTTTTCTGAACTGAATCAATAAAGTCTAAAAACATTTTCAGATTTGGATTAAAGATTATGAAGGCAAAAAAACTTGCGAATTAACTGTTCACCACAAAAATAGCAATGCTAATAAAACAGACAATTTAGATTTCACGCAGACTTCAACTTCCCCAAGCAGTTTGCCTCACAGCCCTTCCTCACCACCATTTTAAAGTGTGTTCCACTTTAAATAAGTCTACTTCATATGTACAGTTCAGTCAGCTTTACATACATCAAGTAATACCAAAGTTACTTTCAAGGAAAGTTCACACAGCAAAAACATTTTGCAACACAGCTCAAACAAGACCAAATCCTAAAAAGACCAACTTCTAATGACATCCATATCAGATTGTGATCAGCACTTAGGGTTCGCCATTTGCCCTAGATGTGTCCTGACCAGGATTTTTACCTCAAGAGCATTTCGAAAACGTATGCAACTGATGTCATACCAATTGGTCTGCACACGCAAACCAAGCCAAAACCTATATCCTTATAGAAATCCTGGCCAGGACATGGCCGAGGGAAAATTGCACGTATGATCACCCTATTGTTGGGGATAAACTGTTAAGATCCCAAAACCAGGTGTGTTGAAGGAAGACAATCAGAGATGCAACCAATACAAAAAAAAAAAAAAAAGAATACTCTGTTTTATAAACGGAATTCAGCTGAACAATTCACAATGTTAGAAACGCTAGTAATTATACTCTAACAAAGGTCACAATTTATGTCAATACACAGGCAAGCAAGATGGTCTGGTTGGTCAAAACATAGATTAACTTAAATCTCCGCACATGGATATAAAATTTGAAGCATATTTTCTAGTGAATTCTGGTGACAAGTGCATAGGTCTCTTCCCAGACACATATTGGATACCCTGGACATTGGGGTAAAGTCAAATGAAGGTTTCCTCTTAGAGCTATCTTTGCATCAAGCTGCATAGAGATTCTCACACACAAATGCAGAGAACACTTATATATTTCAAGGTTGCTGGGCTCTGTCCTGAATCTGGTCAAAGATGGTTCACTACACACAATGAGACCCAGAGACAGATTCCCAGTGAAGACCTTGTGACCTAAGTGGCCATCCGGCCAAAACCAATGGAACCAGACTTTTTACAATCTAACTTTGCTGCAGCTGGAATTGAACTGTTGGTTTGTGTGGCCAGAGGAGAACTGGCCCGCCAAATGAGCCTGGTTTCTCCCAATGTTTTTCCTCCTCCATTCTGTCACTGATGGAATACCTTGGAGTTTTGGTTCCTTGCTGCTGTTGCTTCTGGCTTGCTTAGTTGGGGAGACTTATTTTCCAGCGATATTGTTGCACATACCGAGCTGTACCATGACATCACTGAATTCAATAATGAAATGCATTTTACTGAAAATAGAGTTTAATATTATTTTATATATACTGTAAAATGCTTTGACACAATCTGTATTGTTAAAGGGGCTATATAAATTTAAGAAACTTGACCTAACTACCTAAATGAATGGGGGAATCCTGAAATCTCAAAAAACAACTTCTAATGGCCGCAGCAATGATGCAATGACTTTACCAATCAACGATTGGTTCTTCTATTTAGAAGGCAGGACTATCCTACCATGTTGCGCATCTCTTACTTCTATTCATAAGTATAGGAGTGAACAGTCTTTATATTTCTACAGAGTTGCATCACTTGCGTTTAGATGTGTTAGAATTTTTATGTAACCTGCAATCAGCTCCTTTTGTTTAAATTTTTAATTATAACAGCAATATGCATACAGCAGTGAAATTTATTTTATATCATGCAGCACAAACATTCATCTGTGTAACAAACTATGCTCATATATACAGACACACTATATTCATGTTCATATGCTCAGACAGTCAACAGCAAGTGGTTTTTGAAATTGTATCGTGCTCATTTATTCTGCCCTTTAGTGTGCTGCTGCCAAGTCTGTCAGTCGAGAAAGACAAGCTGTATCTGGAATAGGGTTGCGTCGATAGACCATGGCATCTTCCAGCGCAGATGGCCAATAGACATCACGATGCTGAGCCGACATTGTGATCCTCCGCCCCGCGGCAGCAGCAACCAGCTCGCGAAAAACACACTTAATCAATGGTGGCAAATCTATGTCATCAATAAGCGAGTGCACCACTGATGCTGGCGAGCACGGTAAATAATTTCCACGAGAGGAAAACAGATGTACATGCGAAGAAACCGAGCAAGCGAGCTCATTTCAGCTCATCTCCCTTGCGCACAATCATTCCTGTGCTCAATCCTGCTCGAACACTGTTATTTTTGTCAGTCTTGGGGCGGGGCTTGTTGTTTTAGTTACAACTAAAAGACATGCAGATTGATACAAAAAAAGTGAAGTGAAATGTACCTAATGTTACATAACCTTCTTTTCAGAATACCCCCCCCAACATAACAAGAACAGTTAAGCATGTGCAATCCATCCAGAATGAGTACGAGTGAAAAAGAACATGTCCAAACATGCTGTTCCTGTTGGATGAAACCAATCATAATGACTCCCTACTCCATACACCAATCAAGGAGTGATCCAGTAGCGTCGAGTAGTGAGCATGAACATGCATTGGGTCATAGCCACCCTTGCAGGCATAAAACCCACAGCTATCCATTCACCAAGCATTAAAGCAGCTGTATAACACTATACAACACCAAAACCGCAAGAGATTTAATCCAAAATTGTACATTATTGATGTGTAAAGCATGTAATTGAGACAAGGAACAAAACTAAGGACTGGGACAATACATTAATCGGCCAATTTAATACTATCCCAACACAGCTGTGCTGATTCAATATTGTGATCACACAACTTTAAAATATTAAAATTTTTTGTGATTTTAAAATTTGCTTATTAAAGTCTAGACCATGGAAAACACTTTATATGATGGGTCAGACCATATATGCTAAGTTAGTAAGAAAATGCATCACAGCTTTCTGAACATTTCAGGAGCATACATGCAATTAGCTTTTTTGGGTTGCTGCCGGTTGTTTGGCGCTCAGCAATCAACTCTGAATAGGATCCACTGGAAGGACACTCAAGTTGGTCATATTGCCGCAATATGTTATCAGTGTACACCAGAGATTGCATAGCGTTTTAGTCATGTGTAATACTCTAAAGCATGGGCAACATTACAACATTAGTTTTTCAGAATTCACTTATCACTGAAAGCAGAATTTTGCATGCTTGAATAAATGCAAATGCAATGTAAAGAGATTCATTGTGGAGTTAACTTTGGAGTAATGCTTTTAATGGAAGTGCACTTTGTTGTTTTCTAGGCAATAATCAAATCAGAATTTGAAAGAAACTTTCATTTTACAGATACATGCGGCAAAGCTTTGGGAACGATGCTGGATTCTTTCTCAAAATATCAGTAATAAACAATGGATGGGACAAAAATGCCTTAGTAAGTTATTCTGGGACTGATCCTGCCCAAACTTCCACAGATCATGACCAAAGTTCCATATGGTTAGTAAACGCAGGTTCCACACAGTTCACCGTTTCACACATGGCAACCTCTTCAAGAAGTTCTTCACAGCGCTGTAATGTATAGACAATGCATTTCAATATGATAACTCATTGTTTTGATGCATACAGACTCCCTAACCCAGAGCTGTCTAAACTCTGTCCTGGAGGGCGGGTGTCTTGCAGAATTTACCTACAACTCTTATTAAACACACCTGAAGCAGCTACTCAAGCTCTTACTAGGCACATGGCTCTAAACTAACTTTTTGCACTGGTTGCACTGGTGTGCCTAACACAAAAGTTAGGTGCACCCAAATTGTCATTTAGGCAATACTGACAAGTAAATGATTAACTAAGACAGTGTCTACAATGAACACAACAAAGTGAAAATCATTTGAAACAACGGTAAATGTAAAATAAAATGCATTAGTCTTCTGTCAGGAATAAGCCGCACCAAATCTAGTGTAGACAGCATTAAGTTCTTTATTTGAAGCAAAATTCTACTTAACATTCTTAATGAGTAAGTAGTAAAGCGTTCTTTTCATCTTCTCTCATTATCCATGGCTATATCCACTGTTTATTTGAAGGGCCTAGGCTACTCACCGCTCTCTCGCCATGTCTACTCCAGATGCGAGTGGCGTGTTGCGCTGCAACAAAATACAATAGAACCTATTTTGCTGGATGTGACGGGGCACAACAATTTCTGTCGGCCTGTGTGTCCTGGCCTTAATGTGTGTGTTGTTGAACCATAAGGAGACCTTCAGAGCCGCAGAGACTTTTTTTTCCCCTCTAACACCTGGTTGCACCGTTGCGACCTAAGATTTTTTTTGTTGCACTATAAAGAAACTAGCCCGCATGTGCACCCAGATTGGTCACACTCTAGAGCCCCGAGGCATCTTAGAAACTTCCATGCAGGTGTATTAAGGCAAGTTGGAGCTAAACTCTGCAGGACACCGACCCTCCAATTTGGACAGCACTGCCCTACCCTAACGCCAACACCTCTAACTAAACCAACTGAAAGATTCAGGGTGTACTCACACTAGGCATGGTTGCCGTGAACCGGGCCAGAGTACGATGGCTCCCATTGTTCATGTTTATGAGCCGTTCAAAAGAATTGGTCCGTTCGCGAACATCACAACTCTACTGAACACGATGGAGTCCATCGCTCTGTTTACTTTGTGGATAGTAATTTTGAGTCGTTTGGTCCGTGGTGGTCCACAGCCCTAAACAAACATTGCACCTCTGCTATAGACCGAAGCGACTCTTTCTCCGCTATGTTTGTTTTGGAGCATTGCAAAAACGTGACGTTGCACGCCCTGTTCCGTGCTCCAGCACGGTTAGCGCTCTCACGAACGAACTGCGGTTTGGTGGTCAAACGAACTCGGGCACGGTTCAGAATGCCTAGTATGAGTACACCCTAAGTCTTTGCAGCCTAGAAAACCAAACAAAATATCATTACATGTAGCTTTAGCACAGCCTGTGGAAAACCTTCAATTTATTAGCAAGCTTATATAGAGACCTGGGATCTGTCCTCAAAGCTGCCCCCAATTCTGTTTCGTAAAACAAGAATAGAAAAATGTAAAGAAAATCTCCAGATAAACAATATTGCCCAAGGTATGTGGACAGCACTTTCTACTCAACAGGTTAGGTTATTCCAGTAAACTCTCAAATGACAAATATTTTTTATTTGAGATACAAATATCAAAATAATATAAATAATGAAAGCAGAAGAGTACATGACCTTTATTTAGGAACCCTACAAGAATGTCTAAGTCATCAAATGATTGGTTGAATTTTATTGGATTTCCAGGGGACGCTAGTGTCGCGTTATTCATTTATTTATTTTCGAAACACAGCCCAGACATGTGATTGCTGAAAACATGTTTACATTAGTGACAATAAGCATTTATTAAGATCAGTATGCGGGGTACACGGCATAGAATCTTTAAGAGATGTCCAGGAGTTTTGTTTGAGGCACTTAGTGGAGACAAGAAGAGATATTTTAGCCTGTTTGCCGACGGGATTTGGGAAGAGTATTATTTTCCAAGCCTGGCCGACCCTTTGTCAGCATTTAGAAGGATTCCCAGCAGATTTAATTTGACTATTTGTGCATCCCCTCCTATCTATTATGGAAGATCAAGTGAAGTACTTAACCGAGAAGGGGGTATCAACTGCGCTTGCTGACAAACATGAAACAACAGACGCTGACATCGCAGCTGGCCGGTTCAGTATTGCGTTTGGTTCTCTGAGTGACTGTTTCCACGACCCGAAACGTGACGCTGAACAAAACAAACTGTGATTGGTTGCTTGACATGTCGGTCAAATGGCCTTATGGGCGAGACTACATTTAAAGAGACATCCATAAAAACAGTGTAGTTCACTGACAAGCTATGCAATATTGCCTTCATAATCGCAAACTAATCACCTGCGACTATGATCACCGTTTAGTGGAGCTTGTCAGTGAATAAATTTATAAAGTTTATTTTATTATTTCCTATTTGACAGTACATTTCTATAAAGTAATACAACAAGCATCATAGGGCTGCACGATTTTGAGAAAAAAACTAATTGCGGTTTTTCTGACAAATATTGCGATTGCGATGCGATTTTCGCGTTTGATACTTCGATAAGTGCATAAAAC
>JAUMHG010000069.1:8950838-8965155 GCA_032359395.1 Enteromius anoplus
CAATTTTGTTGACGACCGACCGTGCATTGGTCAGGAAGATGCTGGGAAGCGGTGGTTTAAAAGGCTGCTTCTTAAGCCTAGCTAGCAGGCCTGACCAGCAGCCCCGCTTTTGTTTGCGTTCCTTTCACCGCCTGCGTCGCTTGGTAGAGCAGATAACAATCCACGGAGCGCCTGGCGCTCTCGCGATCACCGGGGGGATGTTGTTAAACCTCTGATAATCACTGATAACGGGGATCTGGCTGTTATATCTGATGTTGTATAATTCCATATGACTGTAAGAGAGTTTGGCTTTGCAGTAGTTCGAACAATGACACTATAGTAAAGTGAAAAATGTAAAAAAAGAAAAGCACCTAAGTGGAGAGTCTGAAGCCGCTGCTTCTGTGTGCGCCGCCATCTTGAGACTCACCTGGCAGTCTAGTGGTGCGGGTTCCTCTCGGGTGGCTCGGCGTAGTTGCTCCTCTAATTCCCATACTATGGGGGCAAGAAATACAGAGGAAGGTAAAATAGGCTTGGGGTTTTCTGATCTAGGATCAGGGTCTTGGAGCCGAGAGAGTGCATCGGCTTTGTTCCGCTGAAGTCAGTTTCTTTGAGAAGTAGGCACAGGGGTGTAACACAGGTGGTGAACCGTGAAACTGTGATAATGTGGCCCCTACCCCTAACGTGGCTGCGTCTACTTCAACTATAAAAGGCAGGTTAAGATCGGGATGCATGAGTATGGGTGCAGAACAGAAAGCCTCTTTCAGTTTGGCAAAGGTGGATTCGGCTTCGGGATTCCATTTCAGGTTTTTCTTACCTCCTTTTAACAGAGAGGTAAGTGGGGCTGTGATCAGGCTATAACCTAAAATAAAGCGCAATAAAAATTTGCAAACCCCAAAAATCTCTGCAAAGCTTTGGTATTGGTAGGTTTCAGCCATTCCCGTACGGCTTTACTTCTCCATGGTTACCCCGTGTGGAGTGATGACATATCCCAGAAAGTTCACTCGTTTGGTATGGAATTTGTATTTTTCTGCCTTTAAGTACAGGGAGTGTTTTCTCAACCTTTGCAGGACTTGTTTGACGTGTAGCACATGAACCTCTAAATCAGGGGAATACACTATAATGTAATTAATGTAAATTATTATAAATTTGTGCAACATGTCTCTAAAAATCTCAGTCATAAAATTTTGAAAGATTGCTAAAGAGTTTGAAAAGGCCATACGGCATAACTTGATATTCATAGAGTCCAGTGGGGGTTATGAAGGCGGTTTTCCACTCATCTTCCCTTCGGATCCTGATAAAGTTATATGCGCTCCGAAGGTCAAATTTGCCAAACACTTTTGCTGATCGCAACTCCTCTAAGGTGGTTGGTCTGAGTGGTAAGGGATAGGCGAATTTCACTGTCTGACTGTTTAGGGTACGGTAATCAATGCACGGCTGCAACCCTCCATCTTTTTTTGCACAAAGAAAAAGCTGGAAGCAGCGGGGGAGACAGAGCGTCGTATGAAGTTCTGACTGAGCACTTCCTCTACATACTCCTTCATCGTCTGCGTCTCTGGAATGGATAAGGGGTATACACAACCTTTCTGTAATTTAGCATCGGGCACTAATTTGATGGCACAATCCCATGGGCGGTGCGGAGGCAAACGTGTGGCTGCTTGCTTACTAAACACATCTAAGAAGTCGTGATACTCACATGGGATGATAGTTCGTTTGATGGATTCTGGACTCACCACAGTAGTCGAGTGACATGCCAATTCAGACACGTAAGTTTTATTGAAAGGCAAAAGGCAAGTTTCATGGCATGCATCACCCCATTTTAATATTTCTCCCGAGTTCCAGTCGATAAGTGGGTTGTGTCTGGTTAACCAGGGGGGGGTCCTAAGATGACATCCACAGTGGCGTTTCGGAGAATCAGAAAATTCAGCGATTCGGCACGGAGACAGCCGATCCGTAAGGTCACTTGGGGGGTGCAGTGATTTACTGGCTTCAGATCTAAGGGTGTCCCTTGTATCGTGGTTATTCGATAAGTGATTGTGGTTTTCTGAGGTGGGATTAAAATGTTGTCTATACATCGTGAGGAGATAAAATTACAAGAAGCACCTGAGTCAATTAAAGCTTTGATCAAAAATACTTGAGACTGAAATTCAATTCTTGCATCTGTCAAGGGCATAATTTTAATGGGCTGACTCACATAAGCAACACTCACCATCTTTCTAGGAGGACAATTGGCACAGTTTTTTCACAAAGTGGTCAGCGCCTCCACAATACAAGCAACATACCTGCTCGCGCCGCCGCCTTTTCTCCTGTTCGGGCAAATGGTAAGAATCCACCTGGATAGGCTCTGCTCTAGGAGGCATGGAGTGGAAAGTGAAGTGCTCATCCATAGTGGTAAGGGGTGTTAAGTTTTGTGGTACCTGAGCTGCCCTAAGAAGGAAAGCTTCAAGGCCCACATTCTCATCGTATATTGCCAGGTGATTACGGATATGTGGACATAAACCCTGGCGAAAGACAGCTGAAAGAGCCGTGTCATTCCACCCACTGGACACCGCCAGCGTGCGGAAATGTAAGATATAATCGAGTATGGTTAGGTTTCCTTGCCTGAGTTTTAACAATTCTTCTTGAACAGAGGTAGGAGAAATCAGCTGGCCAAACACCTCCTTGAAGTGACGAAGGAATTCCTCTAGAGAATCGAGATGGGGACTATCACTTGAACACAGCGCTTCGCCCCATTGTACTGCCTTTCCAGTAAGCAGCGTGGTAATGAATGCAATTTTACTCTGGTCCGTAGGGAAATTCTGTGGCTGCATTTCTAAATAAAGTGAACACTGTACCAGAAATCCATTGCACGACACACTCTCACCCGAATATGGTGGAGGACGATTCACTGAACTGGCAACTGGTGTCCGTAAGTGCAAATCCTCCAGAGCATGTAGAATTGCTTGAAAGCTAGCAGCATTCATCCGTGCTTCCTCCATAATGGTAATGGTTCGGTATTGGTCTGAGCTCCTGTAACGCGTTGAAGCACTCTGAGTCGTAAATCCAGTTCACAAGATTTATTAAGATAACAGAAAAACAGTTGTTCTTGGTTAAGTTGTGTGATTCTTACAGCCGGTGCTGGATAGGAGTGCTTCGGGAGGATACACATCCGTGAACTCAGGCGAGGCAACCTGGTAATTATCTCAGGGACGTTCGGTGTGTCACTTGCTCAGTTCCTTAGGTTGGTGCGATTATCACGACATATTATAGAACAGGTAGGTAAAGAAACAACCTAGTTAGCACGTTGTTACCTTGAGCTCAGGCATAGATTAGCTAGTGAGCTTCTCTTTTAACTTTTACAGGTAATGATACAGGTGCGCCTCGTTAGTATTCAGGAGAGGGAGCACGCTCTATACTGGCTGATCTCGGATCTGTGGATTGGGCTGGCGTGACACAAACAAAACTTGTGATTTCAATAATGCATTTGTACTGTAAATGCTGAAATGAACATTAACTAAGATTAAAGCTGCAGAAGCATTGTTCATTCTTAGTTCATGTTTATAAATGTTGTTAACTAATGTTAAATAATGAACATTATTTTGAAATTTTACCAAATAAATAAATAAAAAAATAATAATAAACAAATAAATATAAATTGAAACAAACACATAAGCAAACAAACAAACAAACAGATGAATAAATAATTAAACACTTAAATATAAAGCTTTTTTTTTTCATATATATGAAATTTCTTTTTGTATGCTTATGTTTCCTGTTGAAATCTGAATTTTCCTTTTCTACAGCTCATCTCCAGGATCCTAAACTTCCTATTGCCATTCGTCATCACAATATTCTGTGGTCACCTAGGAAATGCTGAACTGGCTGGATATGCCCTGGCCTCTGCGGTAATTCACCCTCTGTCATCTGTAATGGAACTGTCAGAAGAAGAACAAAAGATTTCCAAGAACTGTACCATGAGAGATTCAAAAGATTACCAATGGGGCAGTACTTTCAAATAATAGGATAGAAAAACAGATAATACATTTTTATTGTCATTGTTAAAAGGAACCATAGAAATTCACACTTTTTTCTACCTTGAAGGATCGTACATTAGTACTATAATTATCTTGAATTCAGTAAATTCAGTACAGAAGTTTAAGCTCATGTTACCCTTTTAGTCGAATCACTTCGACGATACATATAGGAACTTTAACTAGAAGCTTTATACAAAAGGCCAATGATTATTGGCGTGCACTTGATTGCGAGGGCACGAGTGCAGTGCACATGCAGCTTTTCGCTTCAGAGCCTTCGCCATTCGGAGCTGGAGATCCCCTTGGCTGTATTGAAGTTGACTGTTGGTTTACCTAAAAGAGTTCCTCTCTTGCTGGCAGAGAGCTTACTGGGCGGCTGTCAGCGGATCCTGCAAGTTGGTGGCATTTTTCAAAGCAGGCTGTGCCAACTTTTTGCATTTCAGCGAGCAAAGTCCTATTGAGTGCACGGAGTTGCCACAAAAGGTCTTCCCTGGTATACCAGCGGCCCGTCGTAGAGCTGCCTGTGGGCGAGGGGCGCCGCCCACAGCTCAGGGACCTGCCAGGAACACCCGCAGCACCGCGAAGCATCCCTGACACGGGCAGCCCGGAGGTGTTGGTGGTTGCTCTTCAGGGGACGACGACATCTCCGTCCCCACTCCCGGAGGTGGGCCGGGAGCTTCTGGCTCAGCTGCCGTTGGCCCACGAGTCGGCTGTATCCCAGGAAGAGCAATTTCTCACAACTCTGGGCCCAGTGCCTCAAGGTTCCCATCTGACCCAATGTTTTTTGTCTCCTCAAATGCTGACCTGGAGCACTGTGTCGCCAGAGCGGGATCCAGGGAGGCAGCTAAGCGCTGGTCAATGCAGCCAGTTAAAACCGCTGGCACGGCGGTCAACGTTCCCTTGAATACACTAGCGACCCGGCTGGGAGCCTGGACAGCGCTTAATAGCTCACTTGCGGGATCTGTTGTGCATGCACAGGGACAGGAACCTGCACGTCTGGTTCCTGGACGGGACTCGTCAGACTTCTCCGGACTTTCAAGCGCTGTCATAGATACCATCTCTCAAGCAAAAGCTCCCTCTATGAGGCAGGCTTACGCTCTGAAATGGGGTCTGTTCGTCGACTGGTGTTCCTCTCGCGGAGAGGACCCACAGAGATGCACGATTGCAGTTGTGCTTTCTTTCCTGCAGGAGAAGTTGTGTAGGAGAAGGTCACTGCCATAGCAGCATACCACGATGCAGTGGAGGGGGCGTCCCTCGGGAAGCACCAACTCATCGTCCAGTTACTCAGAGGTGCGCGTCGGGTTAATCCCCCGAGACCACACCTCATACCCCCTTGGGACCTGGCTGTCGCCCTACATGGCCTGCAGCAGGCTCCCTTCGAGCCCCTTCAGTCAGCAGATCTGAAGTATCTGACACTGAAGACAGTGCTTCTGACTGCACTGTCTTCCATTAAGAGGGTGGGGGACCTACAAGCCTTCTCTGCCGACGAAGAGTGCCTAGAGTTCAGCCCAGCTGATTCTCACGTCATCCTGAGACCCCAGCCCGGCTACATGCCCAAGGTTCCTACCACACCCTTCCCTCAGGTAGTGAACCTGCAAGCTCTGCCCCGGGAGGAGGCAGACCCAGCCTTAGAGTTGTTGTGTCCTGTATGTGCTCTGCACCTCTACACTGACCACACTCGGAGCATCAGACGCCCCCAGCAGCTCTTTATTTGCTATGTTGGACAGCAGAAAGGGAATGCTGTCTCCAAACAGAGGATGGCTCATTGGGTGCTTGAAGCCATCTCCCTGGCTTACTTGTACCAGGGAGAGCCGTGCCCCTTAGGATTAAGAGCTCACTCAACAAGAAGTGTCGCCTCATCCTATGCGTTGGCTCATGGCGCCTCTCTAGCAGATATCTTTAGGGCTGCGGGCTGGGTGACACCCAACACCTTCTCCAGGTTTTACGACCTCCGCGTATAGGCAGTGTCCTCCCACGTCTTCACTGAAGACAGCAGGTGAGTAGGAGATGGGCTGGTGCCGGCTTGCTGTGCCATTCTCACATTCTCTATATCTTATCGATATATTGACTTTCCTGAAATTCCACATGCAAGAACTGTATGTAACGTCGAAGTGATTTGACTGAAGGGTAACATCTAGGTTATGAACGTAACCCACGCTCCCTGAAAGAGGGAACAGAGACATTACACTTTTGTTGCCACGACTCTGAGGTCGCCCTGACACCGGCTTGACTCTTAAGCGAAAACGTGCATGTGCACTGCGCTCATGCCCTCTTAAATTCACACAGTGATTAGGTGCACCTGAGCGCAATCAAGTGCACGCCAATATTCACTGGCCTTTTGTACAAAGCTCAAAGGCAATTGGTCTCTCTGGCGAGTTCCCATATGTAACGTCTCCGTTCCCTCCTACGGGGAACATGGGTTAAGTTTGTAACCTAGACGTTCCATTGACAGTTACAAGTAAAGTTTTTCTGTCAGTTTACCTTATTTTTATTTTACATTTTACATCTCTCTGATAATAAAATATATTATTATAATCAAATTATAATATTTATTATAATAAATGATAACATTATTATAATTAAATCCTTTTGATGGTAATGACCATAATATAAAAAAATCTTAAAGCTTCAGTACCTTGTCATATCTGTTTTTTTGTTGTTGTTTTTTTTGGACACAAGACTATTTCCTATTTATTTCCTATTATGAAATATTAAAAAATATTATTAAGTTGATCCATTCAAAAAATCTTATATCTGTATCTCCAAGAAACAGTGAGCGATAGACAGTTTTTGGTTAATTGCACTGCTAAATCATCATTTGTCTCCCTCAGACTGTTAATGTGACAACAACAGCCACAGGATGCGGTCTGGCCCTGGCATGTGACACACTTATCTCTCAGGTAGTCTTAACTCATGGTAATAGGTCATGATATATGTTGCCCTGCCAACAGATAAGCTCAAAAACCATTGCTTGATCCTAAAAACCCAGTTGTTAGGTGGTTGTATTTCTTTAATTGGCAGGTTGTGCAGTATAGATACAAAAACAAATTTGGGGAGCATTTATTATCTCCCACTATTCAAATGTCAACCAACATGCAAAATGTCTCAGCCAATATGTTACTTATACTACTGTGCCAATACCATGAGTCTGTTATGGTATCTGATGTAATATCATTGTATCAAATGCTAAATTTCTTCAAATCTGTTTTGATTTAAAAAAAAAAAAAAAAAAAAAAAAAAAAAATCATATAATTCTTGGATGATCTAAAGTAAATTTTCAGCAAATTTTCATTTTTGGGTGAACCAACCATAATTGTGCACATCTACAGTTTTTTTTCCCCTCCATTAAGTTAACCTATATTATTAACTAATTATCTGTTGTTGATGTCCAGACATTTGGCAGTAAGAATCTGAAGCGTGTGGGGGAGATTCTCCAGAGAAGCATTCTCATTCTGCTACTCTTCTGCCTGCCATGCTGGGCCATACTTATCAACGCTGAGTCAATCCTACTCTCCCTGAAGCAAGAGCCAGAGGTGGCCAGGTCAGACTTATGTAGGACTAGATTATTCAATAAAAACTTTTAGTTTGGTGGTAATTATTACCTGTGTAACATCTTTCTTTTTCTTCTTCTTCTCCTGTTTTCAAGTGGATAGGGGATTATATTTATTTGTAGTGAAAACAGTTTGTTGTTCCCAAGAACAGAATAAATAAATAAAAAAACACTAATAATAATTTAAAATTTTGAGGAATTTAAAGTGTCTGAGAAACCAACAAACAAACAAACAAAATCCAGATAGTTTACAATAAATTTGTTTATGACCTACATACAGTAGGTGTCACACCATCACACTCACCTGTCCCTGGATCAGTCTCTACAGAACGCACACAATCACCAGCACCTGTCACCCGATCTCAATCACTAGACTACTAGCACCTGTGCACAATCATCTGCTCCCTTTAAAAGATCACTCAGCCCTTCACTCAATGGCTGAGCTCAAGGTTGTATCGCTCTTTCTGACCTGGATCTTCTGCCTGCCTGTCTGCCCTCTCACTTGTGGAGATTAACAAACTCTTCAAACCTGAAATCTTCACGAAAACTCAAAGAGACTGAGTATATCAACCTGATACCTTTACCTGGTGAATATTCTGTCTGCCTGCCCCGTGTCTGTGCTGATGCTTGCCAAGAGACTAACCAGAAGAGAACCTGTTTGAATTGTGTTATGGCTTATTCTCACCCACACAAATATTTACCTGCTGAGTGATAAATTTATGTTTTGTGCACTAATAAACTTACCTAATTTACTTGATTCCCTTTGTCTGTCCTTTCTGAGCGCGACACAAGCTCAGCCCATACAAAGACCGCATGGATCAAGAGGAAGCTGATACAATTGCAGAACCATGTACAACATTTCTACGAATCCTTCACGAGGTACGCTCATCACAGCCAGCTACTCCGTGCCCTGTGGCTCATCCCCATCCATTCTCTGGCAATCAGGCTTCCTGTAATGGATTTTTATTACAATGTTCGCTGTATTTCGATGCTCAACCTGACCACTCTCTCACTGACCGCAGCAAGACTGTCTTGATCATTACTTTGCTAACAGGACAAGCTCTTCAATGGGCAGAGGCATTGTGGACCCCGGGAAGCCCTCATTTCGGATTGCTGTAACGGTTTCTACAACAGTTTCAACTGGTTTTTGGTCATCCTGCCACTCCGCTCACAGCTCAGGAAGAATTGTTACAACTCCACCAGGGCAACCTTCTGATTCATGAGTATATCCTGATCTATGATGACCAAGTGGGGCTGGATGCGTTTCTGAGAAGATCTGTGACTATATCCCAGCATCTACCTGCCTGTGAGTTACCTATCGAATCTGCATCATTATTCAGCTCCTCCGAGGAACCAACGCAGACAGACTCCTACCATCTGATCGCTCAAGAGTGCACAAGACTGCTTCGAGGAGGATCTCTGAGACTAACCTCTTCCTAAGTGTTAGTAGACTCTGGAGCGGAAGGCAACTTTATCTCCTCCCACTGTCTGGAGGCACTGCAGATTCCTAAACGCAAAAGTACCATTTCTTACCGCATCACAACTATCCAAGGAAAAGCCTTCCTAGCACCCATACAATGGTCACTAAATGATAAAATCTCAAGCCACCATTCATGAACCAGCTCCACCAGGGGTCCAGAGGACAAACCGCACGTACCATCCACTCTTCGTCAATGTCTTCTGGAAGCTGTACATACTTCTCCAGGTTACGGGCATTCCGGCGGCAAACGCACCCTCTCGCTCCTCCGCAATCGTTGCTGGTGGCCGCAGATGACTCGAGATGTATGTCCAAGGATGCTTCATCTGCGCCTTAACCAACACCCCATGTCGTCTGCCCGAGGGTAAGCTGGTTCCTTTATCTATTCCACTACGCCCTTGGTCGCACATTGGGATAGACTTTGCAACCGATCTGCCTAATTCAGATGGGTTCACTACAAATCTGGTGGTCGTAGATTTTTTTTTTTTTCCGACGCCTGTAAATTACTTCCATTATCCGGTCTACCCACAACCATAAATACCGCTCCGTGATTATTCTCTCAGATTTTCCCGGAGGACATAGTCTCGGAAAGAGGCGCACAGTTTACATCCCAAGTTTGGAAGGAGTTCTTTTGATTACTCGGAGTGTCGATCAGCTTATCCTCGGGGTACCATCCAGAGACAAACGGCCAGTCGGAGCGAAAGATCCAGGAAATCTCTTGCTACCTCAAAACCTACTGTCATGATCATCAGGAATCCTGGAGCCAGTACCTGCCATGGGCTGAGTATGCCCAAAATTCTTTAAGACAAGAAACCACAGGCGTGACACCCTTTCAATGTGTTCTAGGTTATCAGCTGCCCCTTTTTCCTTGGAACGATGAGCCCTCCTCAGTCCCGGCAGTAGACTACTGGTTCCGGGAGAGCGAGAGGGTGTGGACGCACATGTCCACCTACAGAGAGCGGTTAGGAGGCACAAGAGATGGGCCGATGCTCACTGATCCTCGACACCAGAATACCAACCGGGCAAATTAGTCTGGCTTTCTACCCGAGACATCAATCTCTGAATGCCCTGCCACAAGCTGAGTCCAAAGTTCATTAGTCCATTCCCCATCCTCCGACGCATAAATGATGTCACCAATGAACTGCAACTGCCACCACACTACAGAATAACACCCACCTTTCACGTCTCATCGTTAAAATGTCACATTGACCCCATGTTTCCTCGCTCTCCAAAATCGAAGCCGACGACACCATATACCGAGTCCAAGAAATCCTCGACTCCCAAAGGCGGAACAGGCGGCTTCAGTACCTGATTGAGTGGGAAGGTTACACCCCGGAGGAGAGAAGCTGGATCGACCGGGATGACATATGCAATCCCTCTCCAACAACAGAATTCCACCAGACACATCCTACCTAACCAGCTCCTAGAGGTCGTGGCAGCCCTCGCCATCGGGTACGAGCATCAGGAGCCGCTTGTGGAAAAGGGGGTAATGACACACTCACCTGTCCCCGGATCAGTCTCTACAGAACGCACACAATCACCAGCACCTGTCACCCGATCTAAATCACCAGACTACTAGCACCTGTGCACAATCATCTGCTCCCTTCAAAGGGTCACAAAACCCTAAAACACTTTTTTGGAGTTGTTTTCAGATATATACATGTACATTGCTTAAAACAGTAATATATGTCACTAAAAATGTTACAAAGTGGAAATTGGTAATTTTTGCACTTTTTTGCGACCATTTCATGCATCCGGTTTTAAAAGTTACGTTTGAGCCCTTGGCGTAGATGCAGGGTTTTTTTTACACTCATTCGCTGCGTGGCTTGTACAGTGCCTATGTCATTGGCTTGACGGCCCTATTAATGCATTATTAATGAGCAGTGGAACATTATACATGACAAAGGACTCGTCTAATCCAATCACCGTGCTTTGCATGAGCTATCGCTTTTCATTTCCCCGCGATGCGACCACAGCTACAATTTGGAGGCGTGCTGCTGGGTTGTGGAGTCCTACGAAAACACACAGCAAATTTGTCTGGAACATTTCGTCCCGGACAGTTTTTTTAATGTTGAATGTTTAAATAATTTAGCCTTCTTAAATCATCTCTGCCTGCTAAAAATCTATAGATATAAAACAGTTCAAGGGCAAGCACATCACATGTTAGTTTAAATTTTTAACCTAATCCCACCTGTAAGTCGCTTTGGATAAAAGCGTCTGCTAAATGAATAAATGTAAATGTAGATGTGCGCTGTTAGACACCTAACGGAGGCACCATTGTGATCACTTGCATATTATTTTTTCTGTAGAAACTTAAATACGCCGTAATTTTTGCTCATAAAGGTGAAAGTAATACATAACTCGGAACGGTATAGGATCGGTAAAGGATCTACCTTTATTTCTGTACTTTAACAATATCAACAATACGTAGTGCTTTTACGTAAAATAATACGGAGGATACGGTTTCTGCTGTCTCTGTCTAGAACAGGAGGGCTTCATAAACCAAAACTCAAAACGACTCACAGTAGAGGATGGATACCCGATCAGGGTAGGGTTCGGACAGATATTTAGAAAGGATGCTCGGGTTCGTGTCGGGCTCGGTCACATCAGCGTGAATATGCGCCTGCGTTATAAACAGCGCTTTTGCCCCGCGTGCGCGCTAATGCTCTCATCTGTTGACATTTCCGAGTGCCTTCTTACAGTTACTTAATGAAAGCAGGCTTTCCACACAAAAAAACGCATGTGTAATTAGTATGAGAACCGCTGTAGCTGCTGCTCTCGTTGTCACTGTCCATCTTGCCAACAAGTGTGTGTGTTTACATTGTCGGTGTGCAAATTAGCAAAAAATGTATTCACTTACTGTCACTCCCCCTTTAATGCAGTCTCCGCCTTGTCTCCACACTCTACCCCCACCCCTTACCCCCAGTGAACAACGGTCCTTTTCAGAAAGTTTTTCAAACCAGAGGGGGTTGTGACCCTTTAAAAGATCGCTCTGCCATTCACTCAATGGCTGAGCTCAAGTTTGTATCGCTCTTTCTGACCTGGATATTCTGTCTTCCTGTCTGCCCTCTTACTTGTGGAGACTAATGAACTCTTTAAACCTGAAATCTTCAGGTTTGAAACCTGAAAACCTCAAAGAGACTGAGTATATTAACCTGATACCTTTACCTGGTGAATATTCTGTCTGCCTGCACCGTGTCTGTGCTGATGCTTGCCAAGAGACTAACCTGCAGAGAACCTGTTTGAATTGTTATGATTTATTCTCACCCACACTAATATTTACCTGCTGAGTGCTAAATTTACGTTCTGTGCACTAATAAACTTACCTAATTTACTTGATTCCCTTTGTCTGTCCTTACTGCGCGTGACAATAGGTCTGCATATGAAAATATATATATTTTTAACATACACATTTAAATTTTAAATGTTTCATTTATGTATTTGTTTTGTTGTTTATGTTGAGCCAGAAATGACACCATAATTTGAAATAAGATGAAACGATGCATGTTTAAAAAAGAGAAGCGTGAAGTGACACCTACTGTAGGTGTATGGGTGCATCTGAAGTAATTTCATGTAAGAAAATAAAGCATGTAATTGTAATACTACTATTATTCCCTCAAGGGATATCTAATTGGTCTGACAAAAAACAATTCAATTTGTGCCTTTAATGCTTAAAAAGGTAATTCTATGCTATTTATGGAGAGCGCCAAGTGTCCTGTTTTTTGTGTATCACGCTGTTCAAAGACTGTTATGCTGCTTTTCAGGATTGCACAGCTGTATGTTATGGCTTTCCTTCCTGCTGTTCCTGTAAGTATAACAACATGTTTTTACATTCAGTTGTTGTGCTTTCATCCCTGTGTTGGCCTTGTTTTTTTTTAGAGTATGATTTCAAATGTTTCCTACACTTGTGTTGCTCATTCTTCAGGACAGTTTTATGGTCACTGACCCAAATTGTTCCTGTCAAACTGTTTATTATGTTCAAGTAATAAATTTGATGCCTAAAAAAAGTCACTGTCACAAGCATTCTGCTGCTGACAGTACTGATGTCTTTTACTGTCCATCCTTTAATTTCTTAGGCCATGTTTCTGCACCAACTGCAGGTGTCGTATCTGCAAAACCAGGTACAACCTTTCAGTAAGCTCAAGACGTTGCACTGGACAAAAGACAGCAAATGATATGTAAACTCAACAGATAATGTACTGTCATGTTTCAGGGCATCATCCTGCCACAGATGTACACAGCAGTTGTTGCCAACATTTTAAATGTAGCAACAAACTACATCCTCCTTCACTCAGTGAAGCTGGGAGTGAGGTATGTATGACTATTACTAATGTTATCAATAATAAACAGAATTTAGTGATAGACATAATTCAGGAAATAAATGATCTTTAGAATAAACAGGTTGTTATGTCTCTGCAGGGGCTCTGCTGCAGCCAACAGTATCTCACAGATTTCCATCTGCCTTTTGCTGTTTGCTTACATACGCTGGAAAAAGCTACATGTGAACACATGGAGTGGTGAGAAATATATGAAAGCTGCACACACTGAGACAGTCATGTTTGCTTTTATGTCATTATGGGGTTACTTTTGCATTAAGCTATTGCATTAAAATATATTATACCCTAAAGGCATGCTCACATCCAAAGTAATTCATTTTAATGGCTGCGACTAAAGAGATGTTACCACTGCAGCAAAGTTTGAGGACATACAATGCAAAAGAGTAGCAATATATGCAGAAACTAACAGTGGGAGTGCAGACAATGAGGCCTCATCTGAGATTATTAGGTACAATGGTAAAATAACACCCAAAGTAGCACTGATATTGGAACTGAAGCTGATTCCAGACTAAAGGCCGTAAACGATATACAGTGTAAACTATATTTTTATATATTTTAAAGTGATTAAAACCAAAATCCTCACTACAATTATAACAATACTGGCACAGGGGAATTATATTGTTGTAATCAATATTATCCAAATTATATTATTATATTTGGCAATTTCAATTACCAGCTCATCTGATGATGAATGATAAAATAAATAATAAATAAATAGAACATTTTTATAGTCTCTATAAAAATTGTAGCTTAAAACTATTGGATCTATATAAATGCCTTTTCAGGGGACTAAATTATTTCCTTTTTTAGAATAGGGTCTAACCCAGCACAATTGGAAAGACCAGTGAGCAGAGTTACCAGGTTTTCACATCAAAACTTGTCCAATTACTACTCAAAAGTAGCCCAAAACTATAGCCCAATTACTTTTCAGAGGGGATTCCCAATAAAACCTGTGTTCCGGTGGGGT
>JAUMHG010000069.1:8966172-8983019 GCA_032359395.1 Enteromius anoplus
CAGCATACTTGTCAAAAACAGAAAGATTTATGTATACTGTATGATCACGACTGCTGTGATTAAAAGAATGTGTGTGTGTTTGTCTTTGTCTCCCTCTGCAGGCTGGTCTACTGCAGCCCTACAGGAGTGGAGCTCGTACATGAAACTGGCTATTCCCAGCACTCTCATGCTCTGTTTTGAGTGGTGGATATATGAGATTGGCGGTTTCCTCGCAGGTGTGTAGATGTGTGAAGGGGGTTTCACACATCTGTTTTGTCTTGTGCTGTCTTATATTTCTGATTAACCGAAATAATTATTTGATTGATTGATTGATGATTTATTTTTATTTTAGTAAACCTAAATTGTATCAATCCAGTGTTAATTCTGAAATATTTCTGACAATATGAATGTTATTTTTACATTTACCTATTAAAATATATAAGGATTTCACAGCCAAAAGACATGTGTACCACAACCCGAAGGAGGACATTTTTACAATTATTCTAAAAAATTTGTAAATACAGTGGGTACGGAAAGTATTCAGACCCCCTTAAATGTTTCACCTTGTGATATTGCAGCCATTCGCTAAAACCATTTAAGTTCATTTTTTCCCCCCTCATTAATTTACACCCAGCACCCCATATTGACAGAAAAACACAGAATTGTTGACATTTTTGCTGATTTAATAAAAAAGAAAAAGTGAAATGTTACATGGTCCTAAGTATTCAGACCCTTTGCTTAGTATTTAGTAGAAGCATCCTTTTGATCTAATAAACCATGAGTCTTTTTGGGAAAGATGCAACACGTTTTTCACACCTGGATTTGGGGATCCTCTGCCATTTCTCCTTGCAGATCCTCTCCAGTTCTGTCAGGTTGGATGGTAAACGTTGGTGGACAGCCATTTTTAAGTCTCTCCAGAGGTGCTCAATTGGGTTTAAAGTGCCCTATTATGCTTTTGTAAGCGAATCGGGCACACCTCTACTTTGTGAACTTCAACATTGTATAATGCATAACACTGCATTAAACATCGTTTATCATTACTTAAACCAATAAGACAGACAGACAGTCAAGCTGCATCAATCACAATGTTTAGACTACATTAGACAGCTGAACAACAGAACTACAGAAACACAAGTTTACCAAGACATGTAACACAACATAACATACACAAATACGTATATCGAACGATCGCTAGAAAATACAATCATCAATTATTAATCATACTTACAGGTAGAAGCTTAGAGGAGCAAGCCAGTCCAAATAAACTGGGCACTGATCCATCTTTTAAGACCAAGTGTTTGGTGAATATCGCGTTGTACTCCAAGATTGGAAAAGCAGTCATCAGTAAAATGAGGCGAACTCAACAAGAGATTGTACTGCTGAGGTGTTGTTGAAAAAATAAAAGTTTACCACTCATTCTTTGTAGATTCATCTTTCGGAAGGGCAAATAAAACAAATTTACTCTCACAGGATAAAGCGTCTTCTTGACATGATGTAATCCACGTGGAAATTGTACTGTTTTTGGGCGGACAAGTTGTTCACGACGTAGAACGTGGGCGGACATTATGCAAATATGTTACTTTGTGACGTGGATCCGTAACATAAAAAGATTCTAATTACTGATAACTCGTTTAGGCGAATGCAACCCCAGTCTTTGTTTTTTTTTGATAGGCAACAACTTTATTTATTGTGTACTGTCGGCATCACATGACACACTGCATGAAAGATCATCTTTGAAAAGGCATAATAGGGGCACTTTAGTCAGGGCTCTGGCTAGGCCAGTTAAGAACAGTCACAGAGTTGTTGTGAAGCCACTCCTTCATTATTTTAGCTGTGTGCTTAGGGTTATTGTCTTGTTGTCTTGTCTTGTAAACCTTCAGACCAGTCTGAGGTCCTGAGCACTTTGGAGAAGGTTTTTGTCCAGGACATCCCAGTACTTGGCCGAATTAATCTTTCCCTCAATTGCAACAAGTCGCCCTGTCCCTGCATCTGATGCTGCCACCACCAAGCTTCACTTTTGGGACTGTATTAGACAGGTGATTAGCAGTGCCTGGATTTCTCCAACCTTGGCCAGATCAGTGCCTTGCCACAATTCTGTCTCTGAGCTCTTCAGGCAGGTCCTTTGACTGCATGATTCTCATTTAATCTGACATGCATTGTGAGCTGTGGGGTCTGAATACTTTCCTTACCCACTATATGTAAACTATAAATCAGACGACAGAAGAATCTATAAAAGACTTGATTTAGACATTTCTATATGAAATATAATAATATGGATGATTGGCAGGAATGCTGGGGGAGGTTGATCTTGCTGCTCAGCATGTGTTGCTGGAGGTGGGGACCATTACTTACATGGTAAGACAGTGTCATTACACTCACAATAAGAGACTTATTAAAGTAGTAAAGTAGTTTAATCTGCAATTGCTAGCAGGGTTTGTCATTACTGCTAAATGGCAAACATTGAGACAAAAAGTAATAAAAATCCTTCTTAAAGGATTATAGTATTGCTGACATTGGTAACCTTTTAGTTGTAGTGTAAGCAGAACGAATATGTTACTTCCGTAACCCAGGTTCCCTGAGACACGGAAACTAGTACTGCATCTGCTAAGACGCTATGAGAAAAACTCCTTTTTTCCTTCTAACTGAAGCCTTTTTTGATCACGCAGTGAAAACTGCACTGCCATTGGTTGTGCAGTGGTATCTAATTAAACCAATTGGTTGGATGCCGTGCTGCACCAACGAATGGTCGCCGCTCCCGCCGAAGCTCGTCTGAGTGGGCGGGGCCGTGTATATATAATGGCCGTTCTGCAGCAGGACTTCAGGTTACTTCAACTGAAGCTACAGGCACTTATAGCGCGGCATGGAACGCAGTACTCCTTTCTGTGTCTCAGGGAACCTGGGTTACGGAAGTAACCTATTTGTTCCCTGTCGACACTTTCACTTGTACTCGTCTGCTAAGATGATTAGGGAACTTCCCAATCCCGCCGGTCTATAAGTGAAGAATGATAAATGTATGACACAAATACCAGGCAAAGCCGGGGCGTACAGTCACATAAGCATGCAGAGAAATAATCCCCTACATATGAAATTCCGCCCTTTGGAGCGGACACCGAAGTAGATAAACAGCTGGTCAAACCATCTAAAGGCGGCCGACTGCTCAATGTAGGCTCTTAATGCCCTGACAGGGCAGAGAGGGTAAAAGTCATGGCCCTTGTTCGGGGGTAGCGCCGAAAGAGATACCACCTGCACTCTGAACGGAGTGGAGAGCACCTTTGGTATATAACCGAGTCTTGGTTTCAGGATGAGCAATAAGTCATTGGGCCCGAATTCCAAGCAGGCGGGGCTCACAGACAGTGCTTGCAAATCGCCTATTCGCTTAACTGATGGCAATTTCAGTGTCAGCGCTTTCACCGTATCTGTTTCCAGGGGTTCAAAGGGTGCGCCTCTGAGGGCTTCTAGCACAGTGGGCAGGTCCCACGTAGGAATGGTGTGAGAGCGAGAGGGCCTGAGCCGTCTAGCTCCTCTTAGAAAATGGATAATAAGAATATCCTTGCCCACAGTCTGGCCTCCTATAAGGTCGTGGTGGGCTACTACGACTGCCACATAAGCCTTAATGGTAGATAGGTAGCGTCCCTTATCCAGCAGGCGTTGTAGAAAAGACAGTATCACAGATACCTGGCATGACAAGGAGGTTTTGTTGCGCTCTGTGCACCACCTTGAAAATACTGACCATTTCACAGCATAAGCGTGTCTCGTAGATGGGGCTCTAGTGTGAGATATGGTGTTTAGTGTGCCCTAGGGGAGGCAAACAGGCTCCCGTCAAGCTGCCAAACATGTAGAGATTGAGCCCTCTGCCTGAGAGAGGAGGTCCGGTCTCAGGTGAATGGGCCACAGGGCTGCCATCAGCACCGTGTGTAGGTCTGCTATCCACGTCTGATTCCACTAGAGGGGGGTGACCAGGAGGACTTTGTTTCCTTCTGCCCTGATTGGGCTGATAACTTGGGCAAGCAGCACGATCGGGGGAAAAGCATAGAGGAGGAGACTGGGCCAGTTCTGGGCCAGCTCGTCCATTTCCTTCTTGAAATACGCTGGGTAGCGAGTGTTGCTGTCTGAAGCGAAGAGATCCACTTCCGCTTGGCTGAACGTCTTCCAGATTAACTGGGTAGTTCGATTGATGGGCAAGCTGCTGTCTACATCTGACCACAGGCCTGAGGTCAGCGAGCCCTCGTGCAGCACGCCCCACCCCTTCTTGGAGGCATCTGTCACAATCACTTTCCTTCTGCACACTATGTGGAGGGGAACACCTCTCTGCAGCCCCTGGGTGCCTTTCCATAAGCTGAGAGCTGCAATGCAGGCTCCGTCTATTTTGAGCTGAACGCGTCCGTGACACCAAGCCTACGGCGGCACCTGTGCCTTCAACCAGTATTGCAGCAGTCACATTTGTAAGAGGCCGAGCCGGTAGCCCTGATGAGGCTGCGGCCATCAGACCCATCATTCTCTAAAAGGCTTTCAGGGGACGAAGCGTTGCGATCTTGAAGGAGGCTGCGCAACGCGCTATGGTCCCGGCGCACTCTGACGAGATCGACGCTCTCATTTGCATTGAGTTTATTAGAGTGCCCAGGAACGTTATTTTTTGGCTGGGCGTCAGCATGCTCTTGGCAAAATTCATCCTGAGTCCTAGATGGTCTTAATGGCAGAGGTGAAACGCCCTGTACCTCTCCGCCTCCTCTCGCGAGCTGGCTAGAACGAGATAATTTAGAACCAGGGAGAGAACAAAGGGTAGGACTTCTATTGATATGCTTTCCCCTTGAAGGTGAATCTCAAGAATGGCCTGTGATGAGGAGCTATTTGTACATGAAAGTATGCATCTTTCAGGTTCAGTGAAAACATCCAGTCTTTCAGCTGTATTTGCAAGATAATGGGTTTTAACATGAGCATTCTGAACGACCGTTTTATTAGGGCGCGATTCAGATGTCTCAGGTTGAGTATTGGTGTCAGACCGCCGTCTCGCTCAGGGACTAAAAAGTACTGGCTGTAAAACCCTTTTCCTCTTATTTAGAGCATAACTCAAGGGTAAGGTTAGGTTTAGGTGTAGAGATACAGTATGGTAAGACTACATTTTTAGATTAAAATGGTTTTAGATTAAAATGGTTTCAGCTGAAGAAGAAGTCTCAATAACAAAGCTTTTCCTGCAAGTTTGACATAAACACACCTTTTGCTATTGTTAGGGTTCAAAGGATTCTATTCAATTGCTTGTACTGCTCTAAAACAATTACCACACATTTTTTACTACCTACTGGTCTGATGTGGTAAACTTTGAAAATAGTCAGCAACATAGGCTTTTCAAACAAATTATCCAGTTAAATTATATTTTTTATATTAAATGAGTGTGAATATTTGCTTGTTTTAATAACAAGATTTTATGTTTAGTTTCCATTAGGTGTGCACGCAGCTGCTTGTGTGCGTGTGGGAAATGCACTGGGAGCTGGAGACACTAACAGAGCCCTGATCACTAGTAAAGTGACTCTAATGATCTCAGGTCAGTAGAATACAGAAATACCCAGATGTTAACAATCAAGTAAGGTAATTAGTATATAACTTACAATAAGCATCCAGAAGGAAGCATAATTTATACCTTTATTGCATTGCAGGGGTTTTGGCTGTTTTACAGGGAATCGTCTTGTGTTCCATTAAGTCAATAGTGGGGTACATCTTTACTTCTGATGAGTATGTTTGTTTCTCTCATAAAAAATATCACATATTATTGCATTATTGGGTTGATAAACCTAGGATTATTATAAATGGGGTGATATCATGATCATTTTCTTCGCAAGATAAAATATTCATGAGAACAAATAAATCACTGCTAAATAAAGAAATGAGAGTGAAGCTTTTCTTTTGTTGTTTTGCAGTTCTCACTTCTTGATTTAATCTAACAGGAGCATAGTGAAAATTGTCTCGGAAATTCTCACCCTCTATGTTTTCATGCAGTTTTTTGATGCTCTTGTGGTAAGTTTGAATTGTCTTACAATCTAAATACATTCAAAGGAAGGCAACACAAATTAATCAACCTTTAATATGGATAATCTTTGTGATTGAGCTGAAGATCATAAACTGTAACCGGCATTATGTTATCTTCTCTTCCATCATTATTCTATCTATTGTGATGAAAGAGATTAAAGACATTATCAGTTAACAATACGTTTTCTAGCTTTGTGAAATTATATAATTAATTGATTACTCTGACTTCTCTACAGTGCATTCTACAACAGACCAGTTTGTGTTGTGTTTTAGTGTGTGTGTTCAGGGATTCTTCTGGGTGCTGGGAAGCAGAAGATAGCAGCACTGTCCAACTTGATCTGTTACTACTGCATTGGGTTACCAGTAGGAATATCACTGATGTTTCTGGCTGAGCTCAGGACACTTGGTACAATCTCTTTATTCCTATTTTCCTGACTTAGAAATTTAGTTGTTTCAAAGAAACCAAGAGAAATAAAGAAAGAAAAAGAACAATGTCAAGTCACCCAAAAACTGTAATTCCCTTTAGATATGTGCCATTCCAGTTTTCCCCGTAATTTAGTTATAAATCTCCATCCCCTAAACTGTTAACCCTTCATTTCAGTAAAGATGCATTAAAGTGATCAAAAGTAACAATAAATACTATTTTTTTTTTCAAAATAATGTCTCTATTTATCAAAAAACTAAATTAATAAATAAATATTTTGTGTAAACAAAAATTATTTTAAAATATCCATCTTCCCCATTGATATGACTAAGAAATTTTATTTGAGCATCAAATCATCACACAGAAAACTGGAGTAATTGGAGAAATTTCAGCTTTGTCATCAAATAAATGATATTTTAAAATACATTGGAATAAAAAACGCAACATTTTAAACTTTTATAATATTTCACAGTATTACTGTTTTAATGTATTTTAGTTTGTCTTGGAGTGCAAAAGACATTAAGACGTCTTACCAACCCCAAACTTCTAAACATGAATCCACACTAATTAAATACTAATTAACAATTTAACAATAATTTAACAAATAAAAAAAATATATACTACTATTACTACTACTAATGATACTAATTAAGTCATCAAAGCTATAAAATAGGCGATATGTATGTTTTTGTACAAAACAAATTTCAATTCATGAACATATCAAGACTTAGCAAGACATATCAAGTTTTATTGTTAATGATTCAGATCTCTGGTCATAAAGCATCTTTTCACCTCCAAATCAGCCATGTAATAAAATTTAGATAGAGTTTGCTTCCCATGGCCTTTTTTAAACTTGAAACTTGTACCATTTTCATTTCCCACTCATTCAGGTCTGTGGCTTGGCCTCTTGATTTGTGTAATTATTCAGACCTGTTTCTTCACCACTCTGATATTCAAGCTCAACTGGAAGAAAGTAACAGAGCAGGTAAGACATAAATCATACCTGCATGGTCCAGGCTGTAAGCAACCATTGTGTAAGGCTGTCTTAAGTGATTAAGTTTACTTATGCCTTCCTCAGGCTCAGAAACGTGCAGGCAAACATGCAAAAGTAGTGTGTGTTCAAAAGGCACCATTGATAGGGCAGTCAGTCCTTGATACGCTGGTTTCTGAAGTGCAGGATAACGATGAGCAAACACTGGATACTGGAGCTTCAGCAAGTATCCCTGAACCTTGGGATGACATAACTGGAAACAAAGTAAGTGCTACAGTAATCCCAGCATCCAGGGTTTCCCTAATTGGGTTTTTTGGAGGAACTCCAGAGGGATTGTGATTTGACCAAAAAATTATAATTAATTACATAAATTATATTACAAAATGTATCAAATAAATGCCTGTGATTTGATTAAATTATGTAACATGTTTGAAAGCAAAGCAACACTGTGTTCACATGTGCAGCTTGTGATCAAAATAATTCAATGTCTAAGAGTTTCTTGGGTAAGTGTAGCGATCTCTATCTCATACATTTAAGATAACACAGTACATTCCATTAAAATTCTACATTCACATAATTTTCTAAATTGTTTTGGGTTTACAGCATTTCAGCAGTGTGCTACCAAAATATAAGCTTGTGTATTTTGAATTTTAAGTTTGAGGGCTTGGACATTTAAAAGAGAAGATTGTGACATAATATTAGTACTGTAACTTGTAAAGCAAAATTAATTTAATTAACAAATATTCCATTTATATTTACCAGTGCTATTGTAATTTACATCGGGAATGTATTGCTGTCATTCCAACCTGATCTCACGGTGTCATAGGGGTGCTCAGGGAAGGCACGAAGAAAGTCGTTGTAACTTTTAAACATAGTTTAATCTTCTCAAAGAAGAATCAAATGGAGCAGATCAACACACAACTTACATAAACAATGACGAACAAAGACTGGTACACAGGGATCAACTTAAGAAGGGCAGACAATCACAGCTAATTAACGAGACACACCTGACATGGATAACTGATCAACAAAACTAGGTCACAGGACAGAACACAGAGCACATGGAGAAACAC
Organism: Enteromius anoplus; assembly: GCA_032359395.1. Lineage (NCBI taxonomy): Eukaryota > Metazoa > Chordata > Actinopteri > Cypriniformes > Cyprinidae > Enteromius > Enteromius anoplus. Next base: position 8,974,661 of record JAUMHG010000069.1, read on the forward strand.
GAGTTTCTGTTAATAAAACTTGATTTTCACACAACTTCTTAAAGAATATCATGTTATGACTTCAAAACAATATTAAGATGTTGGGAGATTTAAAAAATGTATGGTTTTGAATGTTAGCATCATACATATTCAGCGTCATATCTATGGGATTTCATAGACAGTAGGTTTGTTCGGTAGCTAACAGGCATAGATATGCGTACTTGAGAAGCAAGGAGCTCTAGTTCCAATCACGTGTAACTATGGTTTGACAAAACAGTCAAAGATGCATATAAGAAAGTTGAAATGACATGGTTGCATCAACAAATGACTAACATGCCCACCTTTCAAGTTATATAACGCCAACTAGGGCTGAACGATATGCTGTTTTCACATTGACATCGCGAAGGTGCGCGTGAGCGATAGCCACATCGCCGGAACATACGATGTGAAGGCTAGAAGACCATGGTGTATTAAGAGAACGGTAGCACACAGTAAACACGAGTTTGTTGTATGGCTTGTTGCTGGGGTGACATGCACGTTCCGCGTGCCAGCACAGTGATTGGTTCGCGGTGCTGCTGCTCACTGCTCTCAGCCAACATTCACTGCTAAAAACGTGCGACGAAGAGGATCTGCCGCAAAAAAAAAAAACTGTATCAAAAAGAAAGTCGAAATCATCTATTTGGGACTATTTCAGCTACAAAAAGAGGTACTTTGCATGAAGTTTCAAAATCACGCTGATAATGAACCCGATTTTGTGCAGCTCGTTAGTGCACAACGGCTCTGCCTAGTGAATGCGGCTCAATGTAAGATCACGCACCTGATGGAATTTACTGCTTACAGAACTGGCTTTACTGACAAGATGCGCAATACATATCGCGCGATGATTATCGTGCAGCTCTTATTTTGGATACAAAAAGGATGATGCTGATGAACATAAATAAATTTGTACACATCGCAATATATGTCGCAGAAAAAAAATATATTGCGATGTAATTTCTTTCCAATATCGTGCAGCCCTACCGCCAACCCTCTCCCCATGCCTTCCCACGCCCTCGTCCTGGAACCCACCCCTGTCTCCTCCTCCATCAGATCACAAATTCTTGCAGAAATTCAGGGCGCTGGCCCCAGATGCGGAGATGCAGGTTCCTTCCTATTCACTATGAATATTCCCATGAATCATCCCCTAAAACCTCTCCTCGAAGCCTCCCTTAACTCTATCCTCCAAGCAGTCTCCCCAAGAACCTTACAATCTTACCTTACCGCCTGGAAGACGTTCAAACCCTTCCACCTCCAATTTAACCTTCACTTCCCCAATTTTTCCCTTTTAACCATCACCTCATTCATTTTATTTCTTAATTCCGCCAAAAAGCTGGAAATTAGCTCCACTAAAGGGTACCTAAGGGGAATCCAATTTTTCCATAAACTCCTTTACATGTGGGGTTCGGGCCAGGCAGTGAGCCATTTGCTCCCCGCGCCCAGTAGGGTTGATAACCCTACAGTAGGACTTGGAAGTCCGTCGAGCCCTGAGCCCTCTCCCTGGACGGCACGCCAAACACACTTTGCATTATATTAATTACCAGTAAGTACAAACTTGTGAATTGTTTGCAAACAAATGTTGTCAGGAGCACGCACAGGTAATTAATCATAGCTGGCTCCTCGTGCACCTAATTATTCTATTATCTCGTCATCCTATAAGAGCAATAGATCCCTCCTACAAATAGCACAAGCCCCCTTCTCTCTGCATCTCTTTCTTAGCATCCCACCTCCACCCTTACTCTACTATTGGTTTATCTTTCCTCCAGGGGGAGCATGTGGGGACAGCCTGTTTAAATACATATTTTACATCTAAGGTGTTTGGGAATCACCAAGGAAACTATTCTGAAATCCCAGTGATAATAGCTTCAATGATTACATTATACTTTGCTTCTTTAGGCCCGGCTAACAAGTAATAAACCTGAAGTGGCCGGTTATGTCCAAGTGAGCACCCAAGAACAGAATAAACTAGTGATGGCGAGTGAATTTGGAGAAACCCAAACTAAAGCCTTGCTCTCTATGAACCAGCTTGGGCTCAGAAGGAGACTTACGCTGTTGAGCACTTTCCTGGTCCTGATAGCTGGAGTTGCTGTACACATAGCTTGTCCTATTCCAGAGCATTTAAGTCCTCATCAAAGCCATCTAACAATGGATTCAAGAAATGTTTCCACTTCTAACTTTTTCCTTAACACCACGTTGAGCTAACTCTAACTTGATCCATCTTAACAAGGTCCCATTTCAATAAATTTGGGACCATGAGTGGGTTTAGCCTATACCACCAAAATTATATTTGTCAGTGTTAAGGAAATAAAGATGCATCTTTGTCAGCTTTTTCCTCCTACCACTAATATCGGACAATGACTTACAAAAGAGCATTTCTCTCAACGTACATTATACATTGCTATGGACTACCACAAATTTTGGACACACTCCAAACCCAGCTGTGTAGGACAATATACAGCTGAATGACTGCTGAAACGAGGACATTGGCACATATTAGGTCACATGCTCTCAAGGCTCCATAGTGAGCTAATTTTAGATTAGAAAATATATATAAATTGAAGTTCAAAAAACTATAATTGTACACCCAAATGTGTTCCTAATGTTTTTTTTGACATTTATAATGTACCTTTATAAAAATAACAATTCAGAGACCAACTAATTTGAACATCATGAACAGTGTTGGGTATAATGCATTATTGTAATTAAATTACTTATCCATTGAAAAAGTAAAGAAAGGAATTACTGTTGATTTTTAGATAATTTAATTAAATTATCTAAAAATCAACAGTAATTCCTTTCTTTACAGCTACTTAAGTTCTTGTGTTACATTCAGTAAATAATTTTAATAGTTCTAAAATCACTATTGAATTGCAAATCTAAAATTACAGCCTAAAGATAAAATTAAATGTAATTGTCTTTAACCCTCTGTGCGTCAGAATAATCACTTTAATTTCCTTCTGATTCACAGAGAAACCATAAGACAAAAATTAATCAGTTCTAGAAATATATCTATTTAAAGCTTGCAGTGTCCATGTGTCATGCTGTGGCCTGTGTGCTGAAGCACGGATGCAGAATCAAAGTAACTGAAATAATAATCCTTTTAATGTAACTCGAAGTCTCATGGCATGTACACATTACACTTTCTACATTAAGACATTAAAAACTGACAAAAGTCTGGGAGAAAAACAACAGGCTTATAAACAGGGAAAAACACTTAGGGAAAACTGAAAACAGGTGAGGAGCACAGGTGGACCGGGTGCACTTACTAAACAAGAAAAGGAACAAGACCAAATAAGGAAAAGCAGGATGTAAGAAAACGAAACTAAGACTGAAACTAGATAGGTGTTGTGACATATCAACCCCTCACTCCGGATTGCACGTCCTTGCGCCGTAAACAAAACATCCAATACAATTACAGGGGAGTGGGGGTGAGCGCCCTTGCTGTAGGGGCAAAGTCACTGAATGCCTCCAGGGCGGCTTCATAGCCTCTGGAGGCCATGGCAGATCTGGAACCTTTGGCCGTGACTCTCTTGGCCGTGATTCAGGAACGGGATCAACTCTCCTGGTCGTGATTCTGGAATGGGACTCAGAATCGGCTCTCCTGGCTGTGATTCGTGAATGAGATTCGGGATTGGCTCTCCTGGCCATGACTGTGGAACGCAATACGCGGGAAACTGGATCGGCACTGCTAACCGTGACTGCGGAACGGAATCCACGGGGATCTGGATCAACTATCCTGGTCGTGTTGGGCAAACTGGATTCTCAGGGATCGGGCTTGTCACTCCTGGCCGTGACTGTGGAATGGAATCCGTGGGGAACTGGATCGACACTCCTGGCCGTGACTGCGTAACGGAATCCACGGGGAACTGGATCGGCACTCCTGGCCATGACTGTGGAACGGAATCCACGGGGAACTGAATCGGCTCTCCTGGTTGTGTCGGGCAAACTGGATTCTCAGAGATCAGGATCGGCGCTCCTGGCAGTGACTGCGGAAGTTGTCGGGCTCTCTTCGTCGATCTAATGGACTGCAGTGCTTGGTCAAAAATCTTGGTCACCCAGTTCTTAGGCTGGGTAACCAGTGTTAGAATTGTTAAGGGGAACTGGATTGCACTCCTGGCTGTGATTGCTGAAGAGGGGGGCGCACTTTTGCTGCACAGGAATTAGACGGCGCTCTGGCGACACAAGCATCGGGTCTGACAACCGTCTGGTTGGTGGTGGACAGGCCTCGTCTCGGGCTCGGACGTTTCCAAGACACTGGCTAAAGACTCCTCTCCAGCACATTTCCACAGTGTCTGGTAAATCGAGGAAGCTATACTTCTTGATCCTAAGCCGGAAGAACCTGAGGTTCTTTTCATCATCCAGATACGAATCTTGGGTCAGCCGACAAAACTCCACAGCATATGTGCAGAAAGGGAAAATCAAGCTGTTGATTATTGTTTGATATTGGGGTCTGTCTTTCTGTCACATACACATTACAGTTTCGACATTAAGACATTAAAGACCGACAAAAGACAGGGCGAAACACAATGGGCTTATAAACAGGGAAAAACACTTAGAGAAAACTGAGAACAGGTGAGGAGCAAATTTGGAGCGGGTAAACTATTTAACTAAACAAGAACAGGAACAAGACCAAATAAGAAAAAACAGGAAGTAAGAAAACAAAACTAAGACTAAAACTATACAGGTGGTGTGACACTATGTTTATGTACAAATTAAATTTGAAAACAAATCTTCTCTTGTTATGTATGAAAACAAAATCTAATTTCATTGTTTTTGAAAGAAAACCTGATAAGCCAGAATTTACCTCAGAAGAATTTGTATAGCGATTTGAATAACTACGTTACTTACTGAGTAACTAATTTTTTTTCCAGACAGAGTAGTTAGTACTTTTTAGATAGAAACAAGAAAAAAAACTCAAGATTAATCTAATTTTCATTGTTTTTGAAAGAAGACTTGCTATGAGGAATAAGCTGGAATTTACCTCAGAAGAATTTATATAGTGATGTGAATAATTGCATTACTTATTGAGTAACTAAATGCCTTTTGCAATTAGTAATTGTGCGAGGGCAGTGATGAAGAATAAGTTGTTTTAGAAGTCAAGTCACTTTTATTTATATAGCACTTTTAACAATACAGATTGTAGCAAAGCATCGCACATTATCAAGTAGGAGAACAGAGTAATGGTAATGTATAATGATGAGAATTAAACTATTTATTTATCAAATGCAGAGACGGTGTCTGTAGTCAAGATGACGATAATCACTAGAAATCAGGTGTCCCGAACTAAGCAAGCCAGAGGCGAGTCAGACATTTGGGTACATTATTGTAGGCCAATATGAAATATGTGATCCATACAACCAGGGGTCAGGAAATGCCCATTGTCTATTTGCATTACTGACAGGCAGCAATGCTCCAATCATTACTGCACAAATTAACATCTACTTATGTATGGGATGTGTGGGGTACACTAAGAAAGAAGAGTCTTTTTGACTTTCACTTGTGCTAAGATTTAAAAATTCAGAGATAAAACATGATGTTAGTTGTTTTAATGCTTTTTAACAGCTAAGGCAGTGAAATTGTATCCAAATTTGTGTGAAGTATAATATAGCAGCACAAGAATTGTTTTTTTTTTTATATGTAAGTCAAAAACAGCTCTGAACAAATGTTTTAGTGGATTCCTATGTGAGAGGGCAACATGGGATGGACTGTTTAAATGAACAGTTTACGTCTAAGGGGTCCGGCTGATTAAATTGTTTGAAAATCACCAAGTCAATCATGTGTGTCCTGAAACTATTCTCAAACCCCAGTGATAATAGCTTCAATAATTACACTATGCTTTGCTTCTTTAGGCCCAGCTAACAAGTGATAAACCTGAAGTGGCCGGCTATGTCCAAGTGAGCACCCAAGAACAGAATAAACTAGTGATGTCGAGTGAATTTGGAGAAACACAAACTAAAGCCTTGCTCTCTATGAACCAGCTTTTGCTCAGACGGGGACTTGCGCTGTTGAGCACTGTCCTGATCCTGATAGCTGGAGTTGCTGTACACATAGCTTGTCCTATTCCAGAGTCTTTAAGTCCTCATCAAAGCAATCTAACAATGGATTCAAGAAATGTTTCCACTTCTAACATCTTCCTCAACACCACGTTGAGCAAACTCTAACTTGATCCATCTTAACAAGGTCTCGTTTCAATAAATTTGGGACCTCGAGAGGGTCAATCAGCCTATACCACCACAATTATATTTGTCAGTGTTAATGCATCATAAAAGATGCATCTCTGTCAACTTTTTCATCCTACCACTAATAACAGACGAAGGCTTACAAAGAGCATTTCTCTCAACGTTATACATTGCTGTGGACTAATACAAATTTTGGACACACTCCAAACCCAGCTGTGTAGGACAAAATACAGCTGAATGACTACTGAAAAGAGGACATTTGCACATATTAGGTCACATGCTCTCAAGGCTCCATAGTGAGCTAATTTTAGACTACAAGTTCAAAAATCTATAATTGTACACCCAAATGTGTTTTCTAATGTTTTTTTTTTTTCTTTGTCATTTATAATGCACTTTCATAAAAATTACAATTCAGAGACCAACAAATTTGAACATCATACACAGTGTTGGGTGTAATGCATTGTTGTAATTAAATTACTTATCCACTAAAAAAGTAAAGTAAGGAATTACTGTTGATTTTTAGATAATTTAATTACAGTTACTTATAAAGTACTTGTGCTACATTCTGTAAATAATTTAAATAGTTCTAAAATCCCTATTGAATTGTAAATCAAAAATTACAGTCTAAAGATAAAATTAAATGCAATTGTCTTTAACCCTCTGTGCGTCAGCATATTCACTTTCATTTTTTTCTGATTCACAGAGAAACCATAAGACTAAAATCAAGTCTAGAAATGTATCTATAGACAGGAGAAATATATCTATTTAAAGCTTGAAGTGTCTATGTTTATGTATAAATGAAATTTGAAAACAAATCTTCTCTAGTTATGTATGAAAACAAAATCTAATTTTATTGTTTTTGAAAGCATTTAACTCAGAAGAATTTGTATAGCGATTTGAATAATTACATTTCTTACTAAGTAACTAAATTTATTTTCAGACAGAGTAATTAGTACTTTTTAGGTAGAAACAAGAAAGAAACTCAAGATTAATCTAATTAATCGTTGTTTTTGAAAAAAGACCTGCTATGAGGAATACGCTGGACTTTACCTAAGAAGAATTTATATAGCAGTGTGAATATTTGCGTTACTTACTAAGTAAATGCTTTTTCAGACAGAATAATTAGTAAAGTAATTTAAATACAGTTTTGATGATGTAATTAGTAGTTGAGATGGACCAGAGATGAAGAATAAGTTGTTTTGGAAGTTGTATGCCAGTTTAAGATATGTGATCCATACAACAATCAGTGGTCAGGAAATGCCATTGTCTATTGGCATTACTGATGGTCAGCAATGCTTCAATCATGACTGCACAAATCAACATCTATGTTTGTATGGGATGTGTGGGGTACACTAAGAAAGAAGAGTCTTATTGCCTTTTACTTGTGCTAAGATTTAAAAATTCTAAGATAAAACACGATGTTAGTTGTTTTAATGCTTTTTAAAAACTAAAGCAGTGAAATTGTATCCTAATTTGTGTGAAGTGTAATATTGCAGCAGAAAAAAAAAAAAAATGTTAATAAAGATTTTCAATATTTTTTGAAACAGTAAGACCTTTTACTTCTTTTCAAACAAAAAAGCAAAGTGAAAAAGCATTTGAGACATTTACAGACACTTTGCCAAAAATAATTTAGCCTCATTGGACAATGTCAGTTTTAAAACAAAGGTCTTTCTTCTGCTGAACACAAAATATATTCTAAAAACATATGGGGAAAAAAAAAAAATTCTAAGTCAGTGGCTACTCTCAACTGTTTGTTTACCAACATTCCTCAAAATATATATATATATTTTTTTTTTGTTCAGCATTAAAAAAAAAAAAAAACTTATACAGGTTTGGAACAAGTGGATGGTGATTAATAATAACCTTTATTTAACCAGAAAAAGACTCTCTGAGATCAATGATCTATTTTGCAGGAGTGTCCTGGCCAAAATGAGCAGCAATACAATCAGGTTTTACACAATCACAATCACACACCATAAACAGTTTAAAATCAGTAAAAACGTCTAGGGGTTATGAATATAACCCCTGTTCCTGGAAGGAACGAGAACTGCATTTTTTGGAAGACAACACATCTGTGGACTCCTGCTTGATTGCTCCTGCCTGCCTGCTGATCTGCTGAGAGTCTGCTGTGTTTGTAGCTCCATAGCTTTGTATTTCTATCTATT
>JAUMHG010000069.1:9002001-9013608 GCA_032359395.1 Enteromius anoplus
ATTAGAACGCAGCTCATGCACGGAGCTCTCTTTTAATGAGCCGATTATCAGAATCAGGTGCGTTAACAAAGAGAGACGCAAAATATGCAGAGCAGTGGGGCGCGAGGACCAGGATTGAGAACCGCTGCATTATATGAAGAGTTCAGATGCAAAAGGCTCTAAAAACAATCTTGGTAAAAAAATTAAATAATGATAATGAAATTAAATGAAAGTAAATGTTCTTCAAACACAATATATATTCATCAAGTACTTTCACCTGGCCTTAAGTCCCTGAGAAGAACCAGTACTTACATAGAAGCCTATACAAAATAGCCAGAAGTATTTTTTTTTAAAGAAAAACATCAGACATACGCTTTTGCATCTGAACTCTTCATATATAGATTCCTCTGTTTATTGTTTGTTATTAAAATGGGAACAAATTACAGTTTTCAAATCCATTGGTCTGCCAATAATCTTAATAATAAAATAATAATAATATTAATAATAATCTTGATAATATTATCTTAATAACAAAAATAGTATTTTCTGCAGCAGTCAGTGTGCTCATTTTCTTTGTTTCCACAATGAAAAAAAAAATTGTCCAAAAAGTGGAAACAAATGTGTTTTTAGACAAAGTAACTCAGAAATATCAGCTTTAAAATTTGCCTTATTTTTTTTTTATTTGGGTTTCCATTTTGTCCAAAACGCACACAGAAACATACTTCAAATTGTATATAGGTCAAACATAACATGTTGACCTGGTAATAAAGAAACAAAGTTTGATGCAGAATTTAAATACATTTCACTTCATAAGTGTAATGTCTTTTATAATGCAAAACCAACTGTGGTTTCACAGCTCACAATCTAATCACTCTCCTCTTACCTTCATAGAAACTCTTTTACCTTTCTCTCATGTTCTTAATAAACACACACTACAATATGGGTCTACAGAAAGCAGACTTAAAGTCCAAGTCCTACTTAAAATTTGGAAAAAGCCATTTTGAAAACAACCATTATAAAAAAAGAAAAGAAAACAACCCCCATTGTGATAGAAAAATTTCCAGCAGGAGCATGTTGACTGCTTCACTTGGATGTGGTGTTGCCATGGGATGGAGCCTGTGGCTGCTGTTGCTGCTGCTGCTCCACCAGAGCTTGCTGCAAGCGTGTCCGCTTCCGTGAGTAATGCTGCCAGTGCAGGATCTGCTGTTCGTCTATGAACTTGGCACACTGTGCATTCACCAGCTCCTTTCGGAAATGCTCATACTGCAGTAGCTCTAACATGTGCAGACAATGAGGATACCTAAGGAAATAAAAAATGTATAGTGCATTGTACAGATGTGTAATCACACACAATCACTGTAAGAAGAAAATGTATTTATTGAGAAATATCTGAACATATTTAGCCAATTGAGGTCTAAACTAAAAATACATAATAAATATATGACCATTCTTTATTAATTTTCATGTTACATGAGTTTACAAAATAAATATAAATACGATTAAATAATAATAATAAAAGTAAAACATGAACTTACTTCAGGAATTTAGCATATTCTGGTTCTTTCCAGTAAAGTAGATACTTTAAGTAATTGACAAAAGGCTTCTCTCTCAGGTAACCTCTTTGAGCCAAAACTGCAGGATTTAAAATAGGATATTTTAAGACAGATTTAAATCCACAACACAAAAAACAATCTTCTACATTTGATAATGTTTAATACAAGTTTAGTTATTCAAACTGAGCTGCTAGAAGTAAGCTAACGAGTGATATGTCTGAATTACTTCCATATCTTAATTTATGTAACCAAGTATTTAAATAAGCAAATAATAAAACAACATTATTGTTCTTACAGTTGAGGTAGTTTGGGTTCGCTAGGCACTGAACAAACTCCAACTCAAGCTGGAAACGGTGTCTTGCCTGCTCCTCTGTGAAAGCATGAATTTTGAGGGTCACCAACACAAAACCGTAACGTTGTTCGTTAACCAAAATAACAAAATTTTATCGATCTGTTTGCCGGCGAATATTAGTAAACAAACATGTTTACAGTCACTATCAACAAATTACAAACCTGTTTCCATAACGCCAGCCATGGAAGATAACGAGAGTGAAAACGATATTATAACAGCAAGAAAATGTTAAATATTTAACTGTATGTACAAGACTACTGTGGTTTGAAGAGAGCTACGGTGCCTGCATATTTGCCAGAAAACCAGTGCTGTTGTCGTAAACATGTTTTACGACGTTATCTTCTTCTTCTCTCTTTTATTGGCAACCGCAGTTAAGTTAACAGTGCATTACTGCCATCATCAGGTAGCTTGGGTCAGAACTTTCCTATGTTTCTTAGCATTCTCTCTCTCTCTCCCTCCCTCCATTAAACATAAATAAATAAACCCACTGGCTCTGCATGTTCAGCTCCCTAGTATCCATCCCAATTCCCTTTAACTCCCATTGTCCCACTATGTCCTTATTAGTTTACAGAAATGCATTCTTTACTTATTCTGTACTTACTAATTACTTATTCTTATTATCTTCATTAATCATGCGTTGATCAGGAACTGAAACTACATATGTACTGTACTTTTCCCTATATCTGAGTCTAATAATATTCTTGAACTGTTCCTTCTTTCTTCCTACTTCTTTCCTTCCACTTCTCTTTCTCCATCGTCGTAATACTTACAATTAATATTTACATGTTCTACAGTTTCTCACATATCCATAATTATTTATCCCCTTCTACTTAATATCTTTCTCCACAACCCATCCTTAACTCTTATGCGTTTTCATTCCTTGTTCCCAACATATTACTTTCTTTGCTGGATGTAGGCTACCTCATGCTGACTGTGAAGATTTGTCCAATATACAGTTCTTAACTCTTCCCTTTTAGTAAAGCTGCATTTCATTTATTGTTATTTATGTTACGACATTATCACTTACCGTCGTTTGCTCAGAAAAGTTTGCTCAGGCGATTGGAGCGAACGGGAGGTAGCGGGAACTACAATTCCCATCAGCCCAGTCGTGGCCATTATTCTTTGCGGTCTGTTGTCACTAGTGGTCAGTGTTGCTATATTTAGCGACTTTTCAGACCCCCTTGGCGACATTTATCCCTAAAAGCGACTAGCGACAAATCGAGAAACTTCTTAGACAAACCTCAGCGAGTATTGCCGTATCGTGAAGTTTTGATACCGTTCCACCCCTACTACTGACCAAACAATATTTTCTATTTCTAACCCAACCCCGACCCTGCCCCCTACAAAACCTGATTGTAGCGTAGTGAAGTGTACTGATGTAATATTGGAACAAACAGATTGTATTTATTAGTAGGAATAAAAAGAAAATACGTTATTTTAATTTACATAGCTTAATTGTACATTGCAGAGAGTTTTAATTAATATTGACCTGTACATGATTACAGCATTCTGGTAAAACTTTTGCCAGTCAAAAGTGTACACAGCTGTCCACTATTTAGAGGTATATGCAAAGTTTTGATTAAAAATCTGCATGGTATTTATATGATTTTAGCCTTATATGATTTAGCCTGGCTTTACACTTATATTCCTCGCAACTTTTTATGAACTGTTTACAAATTTACATTAATAAACAACAACTAAACCGAACCATCACAGTACAAGTGATGACACACTATCATCTACAGTGAAACCAGTCACTGGGTCTGACTCTGTCTGGCCTCCTCAGTTGAAAACATGGTGAGAATAGTGCTGAATGGTGCAGTTTGACAGCAGATTGGTTGTGGGATTCAGCCTCTCACACTTCTGTATAGTTTGCCCAGCTGGGAAAGGTATCTAAACTGAAGATAGCCCTGCCCCAGCTGTTAATGGCCAAGGTAATGGAGAGGATGCCGATGATATTCATAACAATCCCTGTCTTGGCCTGCAGATCAAAATGAACATTTGGATAACCAACTATGAAATGTTATAAACTATAGAAGTTTTATTTCATTTTATTTTATTTCATTGTATGTGAATACATTTGACTTTGCATTTTGAATTTAATAATACCTTAATAATAGGGTGACCGTTCATATTTTTAATATTATAATTATTAACACTCACCATGTCAGATACTTTCAGGTATCCGTATGAGAAGACTATGGCATTTGGGGGGGTGGCCACAGGTAGCATGAAGGCAAAAGATGCACTGAGGGTGCAGGGGATCATTACATACAGAGGATTGACACCTATAGACTGGGACTAGTAAAACAAAATAGTATACTGTTAAACCAACATATTTTATTTCAACATACTATATATTTGTGCTCTGATTGACACATAGCTTTTCACTCCACAAAATGTTTATTGATATATGTCTACTTGTGGATTATTTTGATGCTTTCATTAATTGTTTGGCATTCTGAGAGGAATACTGACTCAAAGCTGGCACAAAGTTCTCAAAGCTCAATTGTGTTACAGGTAACAGAGGGAGGAATGAATATCACTGGTACATACAAAAGTGTCTGCTTATCTGCCTCCAGCAATGGGTGATTTAGCAAGTGAAGTTAAAAGCCCCCTTCCCCCAATGCCTGTTCTTTCTCATTCTTCCTTCCTCAACCAGACAACAATGACACATCTCCATGGTTCTCCCATATGAGCCACTTCAGCTTTAGCTCCCTACAAATCCCTCCATTCATAGGCTCCCTTGCATAGACTAATTCATGAGACGAGGGCAGGATGTGCCAACTGCACAGCAAGAAAGGTGAAGCCCAGCGAGAGATTAATGGAGGAAGAAGTTGTGCTCATAAATAAATGTGTGAAAAACCTTTTCACAATAATACAACTTGTTTGTATGTTTCTAGCTCAATACTGATGTCAGGTAAACAACATTTATATTTTATTTATTTTGAATGTAATGTTAAATCAGTCAGAATTTTCTCACTATTGCTGAAAATCTGACTCTGACCATTTGTAATAAAATAACTCTGAATCAGTAATTTATATTGATTGAACACTGCCACTGGAGAAGTAAAGGTTTCACAAATTTATATTGATGGCCAAAAGCAGCAAGACACATTTTAAATTATTTTCAGGGTTGAGTTATTCTGGTGAAAAGTCATATGAATCATGGTGAATATTAGAAATATACATACCATAGATGCGAGTATAGGCAGAAATAATGTTGCCGTGGCAACATTGCTGGTGCATTCAGTGAAGGTAGCTATCATCAGACAAACGACAATGGCAATTGCCCAGGGTGGAATAGTTTGAAGAGGTGCCATCTGATCTCCAAGCCATTTTGACAGCCCTGAGACCTAAGCATTGGTCCAACAAAAACATCTTCATTAATACTTTAGCAAGAATTGTACACTCTTGTTTAGGAGAAAAAAAAAATACAATTATGTAAATCTCTCTCTCACTCTCATTTTACTTTTAGATGTGTGTCATCACCAAACTTTTTCAGAATTTTTACTTTAAATTTAACATTTCTAATTAAACCTGAGAAACTATAAGAGGGTTAATCTTTGAAACACAAATTAAGTTATTTTTATTTTTTCTGTCTCTCCACTAAAGTCTAAGTAAAACATGAAGGGCTTAATATACGATCACAGAATGAAACATTTTGGGTGAAGTACTTAATTGCCTTTAACCTACAAGCTAGATCTGAGAATCTAGATCACGGCTAATGTCATATTGCTTGATGTAAGCAATACAGCATTACAGACATACTGTACCAATGACTTTCTATAAAAGCTTTGTCACAATGTGTAAAGTTCTATTCTAATAAATGCATCCTGATTTGACTTGACTCAAACAAATACCCTCACACACACACACACACACACACACACACACACAAACAAACAAACCATTTGTTGTACCTCACTGCCTTTAGCCAAGGCAAAACCTCCCCCTAGCAGGAGAATAATGCTCCATGGCATCTTCTGTTGTGTCACCTTCCATGTCAGCAAAGCTGTTGTATGGCCATTTTCCTGCTCGGGCACTATAAAACAGTCATATTTATTGCATTTATTTATTGCTATACACTCACACTAAATTTGCCTGTTGATTTTTTTTAATATCTAGTTTAATTATTTAACAAGACATCAGCTAAGTAAGTGTTTGACTGACCTGTGTCAAAGCCCGGTGTCCTCCAGTGGCACAATCGTGGTAGCTTAGAGGGAAAAACAAAGAGCAGGGCAGCTACAAACACCGCCACTGTGGCATCTGTCACAAATCTGCACAGAGGTGAGCCATCAAAGTGGAATGAGCAAAAGGTTATAGACCACAAAAACAGGTAACTTGTTTTTACTTAATGTTGTGTTTTAGGTGTAAGAATAGGTTTGCATTGTTGTTATGCTATTTTATGATATAGAAAAATAGATTCTTCACCGTAATATAATATCAAACATGTATTTGATCATGAACTTTAAGAGTGTTGTTGTGCTTTCCGTTCTCTTTTGGTTTAGACCTTTTACCCAGAGTGAATCAGTGTTTTCACAATTTTAAATCCTCAATATCTTGCATGGGACCATCATCAAGAAATGTACACAAAATCTGTTTGCAATGTGGGGAAACTCCATTCACATTTTTGCTGAACATTTGACCTACAAATAGGAACACGTCACAACTGATAACAGGAGAACACATTGTTTCTGTTAAGCCATGGTTCAATCCATTACATCGATAGATTCAATTTAATTACTTTGTTCAATTTTAGAGGCATATTTCCCATTAAACCTGTTAATGCTTTCTCAACATTATGTCTATTTTGTCATGTTTTGTAAAGTGTTTGAAGATAAAAATTGAAAAGGTTGAAGTTTTTTTTAATCCTAAAATGGAAATAGAGCACATCTGATATTTAATTTCACAGTAACATTTTTCATAAAATATAATTGCCTTTCATTACAACCAGCAATCAGCATCTAATTCAAATCAAGTCAATCAAGTGATGCTTCTTTGCAAAACAAAATGAGAATGTTTTGTTCGACAAAACAGAACATTTAATGTAATTTTACAGCAAAACAAGTTTGTTAAATGTACGGTTAATTTAATTCATTAATTTATTTATTTACTGGAAGTGAAAAAAGCACAAATCTTTTTTTTTTTTTTTTTGTGTGCATGACACTCCACCATATATTAGTTTTTTCTTCAGCTTGTGGAAAAGCTATTCGTTATGAGCTGTCTTTTTACATTTGGCTTTCTCATTGCAATAGTACAATAGTACAACATATGAATAGTGACACTTTAGCCTTAGCAAAAACACCACTAAAACGGATTCTTTGTCTTATTAATGTTTCCAGTGTTTCATCCTTACTCTTTTTCAGCATTGAAGAAGTGTGTCGCCCAGCCAGCCACAAACCCTGGATCACGAGTGAACCAAAGCACCACCAGGAGGACGAAAAGGGCAAGGACACTCAGCTCCCCAAAGGTCATGGGACCAAGTCTCCTGTGCTCCTCTTTGATTACATTATAAGCAGCAATCTCCTTCTCTGTCTTCACCGTCCCACAGCCCCATGTCTTTCTGAAGCTTAAGTTACAAATTAATTGTTTATTATATGGTGCTATAGGCATATAAAATGTTGTTGAGTTTGATTCATTAGAAAATTTCACTCACTTTACACCCAGAAACACAATCTGTAGCCACAGCCAGGCCAGTGTGAGCATAATGATCATGTTGGGAAAGGCAAATCCAAACCATGATGCAAAATTTATGATGTCAGGGTTGTCTGGGAACAGTCTGTAGGACAAACAAATGTTGATTAAAAAAATGCTACTACAAAAGTAAGCAAAGGGTACATTAATGTGCAATATGGTACATTTCTCTCACACTAAGGAGAATGTAATGTAATGTAATATAACGTGTGGTACCTACTGGCTCATCTGTCCCATTAGAACAAGGTTTGGTCCCGTGCCTGTAAGCGTGGCTGTCCCACCAATGCTAGCTGCATAGCACACGCATAACGTCAGACCTTTACACATCTTTAATCTTTCCTCTGCATCTCGAGAAAGCTCTTCCATGTCAAGTTCCATTGAGAAGCTGTGGCCATTCAAAACCACTGGGTACAATAAAACAGAAATTGTTTTACTTTCCATTAGAAGTACTATTTTTGCTATATGTATGCTATAAGTGATATATTTTTATATAGTTTTGGTACATTCATGGCATATTATATAACATGAAACCTTACAACCAGCCTGTATAAAAATGAAAATGCCACCGGATATCAATAAACTGTATTGCTAAATATTTTTAAATGATACCTATAAACTTATATAACCAATAACAATATAAAAAAATAAAAGCCTAAAATACTAATATTACTAGGCTATATTATTTTTATTATTATTATACTACTTTTAATTAATTTCAACTTCAACAAAGGAATATTTTTATTTTTTATGTAGGTTTTGTAGTTTAACTGTACTGTACAAAAATAAAAAATAAAAGTGAAATAACAACTAATAAAACTGTATAGAACATAAATAAATAAATAAAATAAAATAAAAATATAAAAATAAAACAATAAAACCAACTACAAAAGTAATAATTAAATTAGTAATTAATGGCAGAATTTTCATTTTCAGGTGAACTATCTCTTTAAGACTATCCCTATTACTCAACTAAAGGTATACTCTCAAACCCTTTTTCTCACCCTGCATGTCAGTTTGTTTCTCAGTGTTTTTCTCATCAGTCTCTGAAGTTGAGGCCTGCTCTTGTTCTGCTTTGTTGTTGAGCTGCTCGAGCACAGCTTGAACAATGGGCACCATCATGGCTGTTGTAGCCGTGTTACTGATCCACATGGAAAGGAAGGCTGTTACACCCATGAAGCCCAACATCAGCCTGCAGAAAGGCAGAAAAGGTCTTACTGATGCTGCTGTTAACTAGAGAAGATGACCAGTAGATTTAAAATTCTTACAAAGCAGGTTGTACGCCTACTATAAGCAACACTCTAAGTGCAATTCTCTTATGTAGGTTCCAGTGCTCAACAGCAACAGCCACCATCAGTCCACCCAGAAACAGCATGTTGGTGTCCTTCAGGTACTGCATACACACCTGTCATACAGACATCATACAGATACAAAGTTTACGTTTCACACATAATAAATGCATACAATTGAATTGAGTAGTTTATAGCCTAGTTAAAAAGAAAAGACTGAGAATAGCATAACATGCCACGAACATTTAAAGCAAAAAAAATTCACGGAAGTAATGTCAGATACTGATAGGATGGCGACTTAAAACTTACATCTTTGGACTCCATGATTCTGAAAAGAGGAAAGAGTACAGCTGGGAGGAGAGCAGTGACAGCCAGTGGCAGCACTTCAGTACACCAGTACACTGCCATGAGTGCAACAACATATCCACATGCAGCCTCCTACAGATGAAAAACAATAGTCAAGTCAAGTCAAGTCACTTTTATTTATATAGTGCTTTTAACAAAACAGATTGTAGCAAAGCACTGAACATTATCAAATAGGAGAACAGAGTGATGGTAATGTATAATGACGAGAATCATTAATGTGTCATACCAATATCTACATTACTATTTTAAAGTTTGGGGTCAGTAAATATATAATTTTGTTTAGAAAGAATTCAAATGATCAAAAGTTACAGTAAATACATTTATGATGTGACAAAAGATTTATAATTCAGTAATGATCTTTTGCACTTCCTATTTATCAATGAATGCTTGGTTTCTGCAAAATATAATAAGCAGCATAATTATTGTCAACATTGTTAATAATAAGGAATGTTTCTGTAGATAGATAGATAGATAGATAGATAGATAGATAGATAGATTTAGACCATGTATGTTTCATAAATACAATTTTCTGAACCACAATGGAAGAACATATCACCATTCAGAATTAATTATCTGTTCATTCCCTTTCTTAGAATTAAAAATCTAGTACATTCCTTATTACCATTTATTTGTGTGTGTGTGTCCAATTATATGATTACAAACAGGGGTATAGGGAAAAGTTCAGAGAAAATTGCAAACACCTAAATTTGCAAAATTTTAACTGAACTTGACACTGTGTTTATGTGTTTAAACTAATGTATAGTTGTATGTATATTTATATTTTAAGGTCTCTTGCAATGGAATCATATTTTGGAATCCTTGGTATGGAGGGGACAAAACATCACCACAGAATCGAGACCCTTTCTAAACACTGTTAAACTTCCATCTATGTAACATAAAATTGTAATGTGTAACTGTCCAGTAGGCATGTTTTGTTTTATGTATTATTGTTGGATGTACTTGGATGCTATCCTCTGACTTAAGCCAAGAATGCAAAGTTCATTTTGTTATTCAGTCACTCAGAAAGTCTGCAAAAGATATCACAACACAGTAAAAACTATCTGATAACATTCAGACATCTGTTTCATAATAATGCCATAAAAATTTACATTGCTAGCGGCTATATGATGTGACAAACAGGGGTCTGCCGTCTAGATAACCGGCACCTGCAACCCGCGCCCCCTATTTATATAAATGTGTTTATTATAAAATTATAGACGGTCTTTGGTTTTATATGTGGTAGGTACCCCGGGGTGAAAAAAACTTTGTGACAACAAAGGGTTAAAACAAAAATAGGGCATTGTGTGTTTGTGGTGAAGGAATGTGTCGCCCCAATGCATGGTCTCGTACCCATGCTTGATCTCCAAGATACAGAGAAATCCGGCTGAAAGAGCCTCTAAAAATGCACAAAAAGTTGAACTCTGACTCTTTCTCGATTCTCTTTGACACGTTTTAGAAACACTTGACACTCAGTGGCCTGTGGGAACGACGACTCGTAAAAGTATTTATGGAGTTTGTGCTTTTCCGTTAGTCACAATTAGGCTATTGCCTATTTAAAACCTTTTGAATGCACCATAAAATTAGACTTACCTTTGTTCCAATGACAAGTGGCAAAGGAAGGAGAAGAAACGGGGTGCAAAAGAGAATCAGCCCATTTTTCATCCACCATACATGTTTCAGTATATGTGAAACCATCATTCTCGGCTTATGATAACTTAAAGAAAAATCCAAAACGGGAGGAAACTACGCAAAACTTGTATGTTCTGATCTGTGGACAGTGCTTGGTCTCGCGCTTTGTCGCTATCTTTCTCTCTCACACACACTCACTCACTCACGCACAGTCAGCGCTGCACACATTGGAGCATACAATTAAGCGCTGCAAGATTTGTACCTTGCCATTTTCATTTATTAAATATTAACCTGTGAATTTCATAAGATTTGTTAGCATAGCCTGCTAATCACTATATTAGCTTTTTGGAAATGCAATGACATATAGATCCCATATTTACTTTTTATAATAGGCCACTGACTAACAATTTATAGAGTAGCAAAATCTTTTTTGTAGAAATTGTAGAAATATCTCATTTAAAAATATATTACATTTATATACAAGATCTAAATGATTTATTGAATTTTATGAGGGTCATGTAGCCTATGTAAATAAGTATTCCATTTAAAATAATAATTATCTTTTTTTCCATGTATGTCAAGGAAATTGGTTCAGCAGTTTGTTGCTATGTTTACTATTCTATTCTATTCTATTCTATTCTATTCTATTCTATTCTATTCTTTCAACTTTAATGAATATTGAAATTTCATTTAAAATGCTGTTGATACGTTTTGTATTATATTATTATATTGTTATATTTTATAT
>JAUMHG010000069.1:9033574-9046070 GCA_032359395.1 Enteromius anoplus
CCGGGCTCGCTCCCCTGACAGCACGCCAAACCAGCAATAATTTTAGTTATGAGGGAAGCGTGAACTCTTGAAATATATTCAGGACTTTTGAAATTAATAATTTAATAATAATTTTTGAATTAAGTAATTTTGATAAACTTTTTATGTTTTTACCAGGCAGTGATATGAGTGATTTGTGATTTTTATTCAGGTAAATGGATAACTAGGTTCAGCAAAGCTAATAAGATGGAGAACTTCCAGATGGATGGAGAAGCCCCAACTCTTATTCCCATGATGGAGCAGGAGAATTACCCAGTGAAGATGGGTATCGACTCTGACCTTGGATGCACGGTACTAGCACCTGTTGTTTTATGCATGTTTGTTCCTCATTCAAAACTATCATAAGAAGGCTTGGATTTAAAGTCATGCAACATATTGGTGAGCCATGTCAGAAGTATGGTTTTAATTACAGCTGTCCCACTTTTGGGGCATTCATTACCGTAATTCTGCGATGACAACACATACATTTTACTCATAGTTTTCCATGTTGTCAGACTCACAGCTACAGTAAGTAGCAACAAAATGTACCTGCCACATAATTTAGATAGAGTAGAATGTCACATGTTGTCATCCTGGAAGCACAATATGGCATGATATGGCAGCTTTAGTATTTTTTGGTCTTAAGTTACGTCATATAAGTTAGTCATAAATACGACCTCAATCATGTTTATATACTGTCATAAGGGGGTGGCTGTCATTCCCTAGACAGCCACCAAAGGTGTTCTTTTTTGTAGTTTTGTTTGTGTGTTCTGGACTGCGTTTCCCAGACCTTCGTGCGCCCCTGATTGTCTCATCACTTTCACCTGATTGTAATCATTCCATTAGCCCTACCATATATATTCTCTGTTCAGTTTGTGTTTTGTTGCTGTTGTGTTGTCGTGTAACCCTGACTCTGACTCCTCTAAAATTGATGGCTCTATGGATGTTGGTTGTTTGGAATTTTATTAAAAGACTTAACTGCACTTGGATCTTTTGTTCTGTGCTTCGTGACAGAACACAACAGCCATATTAAGATCCAGCTGTTGTTTTTTCTTTTTGTTTTGGGAGTATGGATGTTTGGATCTCTCCCCCTGCCGCAGTAAAGAACAGGATGGGCCAACTAAATCAGTTGTTGACGCTGCGCCAGCAGGGAAGGGAGATAGGAGAATTTGCTCAGTTTTTCTGGACTATGGCCATAGGACTGGGACATAATCACGAAGTGCTGAAGGATTTCTTGAAAACCGGCTTGGACGATTCTCTGACCCAATAGGAGATGGAAAGATTAAAAATCCTGGATTTCTGGTGGTTTGTTAAATATCTGGGTCATTGTAGTTTGTGGCCAACAACAGGACAGTCGGAACCTTTCCGAGATTTTTCCGCTCCAAAGCCTGCTCCAGTCCAGGAAACCCCAGAGCTGGTCTGTGAGCCCGTCCCAGAGCCAGATCCGGTCTGGGAATTGATGGGATTCATTCCTGGATCTTTTGTTCTGTGCTTCGTGACACATACTGCCTCCTAAACTTTCGTCCATCCAAAAAAAAAAAAAAAAGTTGTTTTTTGCATCCGTAGTGAACTTATGATTGCTTTTTTAAATTTTGTTGTGCACTACTGGGCCACCGTAGGTTTTAGTTAACAATGTTTTAGAAATTTGTTGTCAGCTGTGACTTTTTCTAAGTTTTCAATTACTCCGATAATGAGAGAAAGCGAGCAGTTTTCTGCAAATCATTACTTGCTCACCAATGGATGATCCTCTGCATTGAATGATTGCTGTCAAAATTAAAACCGCTAAAAGCATCACAGTAATTCTCATTTAATATCTTGTTAAGTGGCAAAAAAATACTGAATGAATTTAATTTGGTATTTTCTCATTATTTCTGTTTATCTATTGTAGATAGCCCAGGTTCCTATGGAGGACGGAATAAGCATGTATTTCTTCTTACCCGATGATGTGACACAGAATCTAACTCTGATAGAGGAAGCACTTACAGCTGAATTTGTCCAGGACCTTTCCAATACCCTCCATTCTGCACAGGTGCTGCTTACACTTCCTGTTATCAAACTCAGTTACAGCAAAGACCTGCTGCCCTTCCTCTCTGACCTGGGTAAGACAAAACCACCATTCTGCATTGTTTTGCTAGATTATGACTTATGTTATTATATCATTTGTCACTGTCTTCCTTATTTTTTTTAGGCCTGGCTGAATGGTTGGCAGAGACAGATCTTGTCAAAATTACCAATCAGCCAGTCAAGTTAAAGGCTGTTCATCATAAGGTTGTCATGGAAACGGCTCCAGAGGGCAAAGAATATGCCAGCAACACCCCCACTGTCAACGGTCAGTCGCTGGCTCTAACATACCGTGTAGACCGGCCTTTCCTCTTTCTAGTCAGAGATGATCCATCAGGTGCAGTTCTCTTTATCGGAAAAGTGCTGAACCCACGTGACATTGGAAGGGTATGAGACAGATTAGCTTACATTAACAAATACAAACAAATGAGAAACCAGCAACTTATATATGACCTAATTTTAAGCCCAAGTATATAAACAGAAAATAAATATTTGACATATCTTGACTTACATGGCCATTTGGAGCAAAATGACAGCCCATTTACATTTTTCCAATACTTATGCAATGCAAACTCAAACACGGTACTGTACACACAAAGTAAATCTGTAATTCTGATGATATGATCCACTTGTGCCTTTATTAGGTATATGTTATGGGTAGATTAGTGTACATGTCCTGAATCTTTGCCATACAATCTATATTAGTATTGATGAATAATACCTTGATGCTCTGACAAATTTTTTATATGCGAAAAGAAAAAATCCCTCAGGTATTAACAGCTGCTATAATGATTATGACATGGAGTATGCATCTCAAAAGTCAAAGTGAACTTTATTAAAGAATATTGTAATTGCCACCATCTTTTGTATAACACTTCCTTTGAGTGTATGATATATTTGCCATATGACTTTAATTATCAACCCCTTAGCAATGATGAAATTATACTCAAATTAAATTCAGCTGATATTTTCATATGTACACGTAATGCTGATTACAATAAAGAAAAAAAATTATAGTAAATCAGTAGTCCATCTTCATTTCCCCTTGACATTTGTTTATCAATACTTAAAAAACTGAAATGTACAAGTATTTAACATGTATTAGCACAGCATACATGTATAGAATATTTAAAATTACATATGTTGTATCTTAATTTTAATTTCAGGTCTCAAAACACTTCTCATTTACAATTTTACCAACGTAATATACCAAGTGAAGTGCAAAATAGTGTAATTGCGAATGAAGAATAAAGAAGACCCAATATGCTAAAAAGAACTGGTGGCAAAAAATTAAAGTTTGCTTAAAGTTTTGATAGAGCTTTTTTTACGTGACTCCTAGTTGAGGTTCCAAGTTGTCTTTTATTTCCTGAAGGAAATTTAAAATAACATGGATTGGCATAATGTGTTTTTCTAGCATTCAAAATAACATTTATATTTGTGGAAAAAATCCTCTCTGTGCTCTCCAGTGCCGCCTCCTATAGCAACAACAATGACAGCCATTTCAAGCACAAAATAGTTTAAGACATGCTTTTTGCACCTTTAAATAGTGGCGCAAATACCAGTAAGTTAACAAGCTTATGAAAGGGAAACACCTCCAAAGTATATTTAACAAGGTCAGGCGAAAAAATAACTTTGTCCACGCCTTTTCAGCACTAAGTCTTTACTGTGTGTCTTTAGTAAAACTATTTTAATGCCAAAAGACTGTTTGTGCTGGTGCAAGCTGCTAGTAAAACTGGCCCTTATTTTGTTATAATTATAAAAAAAACAAAAAACAACCAAGAATATGCAAACACAAACTTATTACCTGGTTTTATTATAAATGCAAATATGGTGGCTGAGAGACCTCAACGTGATGCAACTTAAGAAATAGAAATAAACATTTAAGAAGACATCTTCATCAGTTTGACCACACAGGTGCTACAAATTCTCGCAACACAACCAAACTCAGATACGCGCTGCACGGACCACACAGAAATATTTCAGGGGGACCTCAAAAAGTGATGAACCCATCTGGGACCTGATAATTTGTTCAGTGGCTTTTGGTCAGAGCAGAGTTTTTTTTTTTTAAACCTGGGGTCTGTTCTTCGTACCTCGTTAACTAAGTTAGCTGGATTTGATTGTTGAAGATTTTGCATGATCTTGGATCGTTCGGTTCTTCGACACTCATCTGGGACTTGCTGTCATAGCAACAGGTCCGTAAGAGTAATGCCGAGTTCAGACTGCACGATTTTGGCCCAGATTTTGACTCGCCAACAGGTTCTGAGAAATCGCTGACAAACACCCGAAATCACAGGCAAATCGTTGCTCGTTCACTTAAGTTACAATTATACAGTGTGAACTATAGATGCAATCTGAGAGAATCGCCGACGTGTGGCCAACACCCATGAGATATTTGGCATGTTAAATATCTGCACCTTTCGGCGATTCAGAATCATGCGTGTGAAATGTGTTCTGACTGAATAACATCGCCGATTACCTACAGCCAATGAGAGTGCAACATCCAGGGCAGCGGGATGTTGGGGAGGAGTTACGAAGGTATAGTTATCCTCCTCCATAATCTTCTTTAAATTTGCAAATGAGCGCACATGCAATTTGAATGGCAAGCTTATTTTGCTTGCTATTATTTTTAATAATAACCCAGTCTCACGTGAGAACTTCCTGTAATACATGACATTTCTAAATTTGTAATCCTACAATGTTTTGTCGTTTTTTTCTGTTTGCATGCATTCTTAAGTTGCAGTGCATTGAGCTCTCTCGGCCACCGTAATAGCAGGCTTCTTAAGTTCAGCTTCTTTGTTTATGTAAGATTTTTAACCACTGTAAGACCAATAAACTTGGCAGCGTTTACTCACACTTCCTGTAGCTTCATTGTGGCCAATGCTGGCAATGCAACCTTTAATACAGATAATCTATGTTGCTTTGGCTTCACACCCAAAAGATGAACTGTAATTTGAATAGAAAAGTCTGGAACGAGAACTGGTATTCAGAGAAATATACATGTAAAGCAAAATGACCAGATACCTTCTTTGGTCTTCTGCTTAAGTTTTCAACCTTATTTACATTTACGTTTACATTTGGCAGATGCTTTAAACCAAAAAGACTTACAAATGAGGACAATAGATCAATCAAAATCAACAAAAGCAATGACATACTGTACATATACCAATAATGATAGGCTACTTTAAAAGTCTGGCTTATTTTTAAGTTGTCAATTAAATACAAAAACATACAGTGCATAAAATAATCATAACAAAAATTTATTGAGGACATTTCAAACAATGATCACTAAATTGTTTCGAAAAAAAAAAAGGCAATAAGAAAATGTCTCTATAATAAAAATAATTTAAAAAAAAACTATGCTGACGAAGACACAGTTGTCCTTTTATTCGAAGTTAATGTAAAATCTCTTACATTCTTTCCTGCTTGGAGCAAAACTTGAAGGATCTCCCAGGATACAGATGTGTGCAGACACAGCTATGTTTGTTCTGGAGAGGAAAATATCTTTTTCCAGAGCACCCTGGGTAATCTATTTCAGGTTTTGTGGGACGTTGGGAACAATGCACTTCATTTTGTTGTAAAAAAAACATTTAATTGAACTTGTAATTTACAATGAACACTACATACATACGTTTATCCACTTTGACTAGTTTGGAGCACACACTTTGTTTTCTCTTTCATGTACCTATTTTTAATCTCTTTTCAACTGTCTTTTTCTTAAGCTTATGAATGCGTATTTGCTCTAAAGGTCCACTGTATACTTACGCATAATTTTAAATATTAAAAACCTGCATGGCATGTCTAAATGCATTTTAACACATACACACACAGTCTGGTCATATATCCTTGTAAAGACTCTCCATTGGTGTAATGGTCTGTATACTGTATGTATATGTGTGTTTTTTTTTACGATCGCTTGGAAAATTAAAGGCATGTGTGTGTGATTAGAGTTGAAGCTAAACTTTGCAGGACAGTCGATTGCCAGGATCAGGGTTGGGCACCCCTGCTCTAAAGTATGAGTGAGAAATTTAGAGCAGTGTCTGTTATGCCCTTAACAACCATTGGATGGCGCCGTGAGACAGGTGATCATACTAATAATGATTAATGATTCAACATAAATATAATAATATAATATAATCGTGTCTCTGTGTGTGTACTAGTATACTGGTATATTTCCTACATTATGATGACCAATTATCCCTGTAAGTATAGTAATAAGTGGATTTTCTGTCCCTTTGAAGACATTTTTGGTCCTCATGAGGAAAACAGCTTATAATTGACACATAATGAAGTATTTTGAAAATCTAAAACTGAAGAAAGTTTTTTGTAAAGGGTGGGTTTGGGTGCAGGGTAAGGGATAAGGGGATAAAAAATGGAGTTTGTACAGTATAAAGAAATTAGACCCATGGAATGTCTCCACAAGGGGAAGAAAACCAGTGTGTGCGTGTGTGTACTTGTTTGTGCTACATTGTGGGGACCTAAATTGCCTGTGGTTGCCACGAGGAAAAAAAAGAAAGGAAAAAGTAAATGATGTTTATTTGAAAGTGCAGGGATAGGGGAATAGTTTGGTCAGTATGGAAAGACTATGGAAAGCCCCCACAATTCACAAACAAACATGTGTGTACTTGTTTATTGTGGGGACCAAATCCTGAAATTTTTGACATTGTGGGGACAAGCCTATGGTGTCCACGAGGGAGAAAAATTATTAAACATAGTAAATTATATTTATCTGAAAGTGTTACAATGCAAACATGTTTTCCAAAAGGGGTAGGTTTAGGATTGGAGGGATAGAAAATATTGTTTGGTCAATATAAAATAAATAGAAGTATATGGCAGAAACAAATATGCATGTCTGTGTGTGTTTGTATCGGGTTACAGAAAAATACACACAGTGTAATACATAATATTGATAATAATAAATCATACATATAAAATATACAACATTTGTGTCATTTATAATTTAATGAAAGGGGTCGAAGTCAACATTTTTGGTAGACAAAAACTTCAAAAAGCATCCAGTGAAATATTGTTATATTGTGTTAAAACATGTAATTTATGTTAGAAATCAGAAAACAATTATCAATTCATATGTATAGCTTTCTAACAACCCAAAAATATTTTCAAATGTTAATGAAAAACATTACAAATGAAAAGAGTCACAATGTGCTTGTCACACAATTCTAACCCAAATGTTTTTTCAGACCCTTGAAGATTCCTGATATATCTGTTAGAAGGAAATGTTTTGCTTCTTTCCCCCCCTTTACAGGAAACACATGTGACTCCTCGTGAACTCTTTCACAACAGGATGAAAGAGGGAAACTGTCAGAAATTCAATTCAAAATTCATTAAATCAAATTATTTGAATTAGTTTGTTTTGAATAAAAAGGGAAATGCATGTGAATAATAGTGAATTATTCAGCGGGGATATTAACAACATGCGAATGTCTTGTTATTAACCTGGGATTGGATAACATAAAAAAATATATAAAATACATGATAATAACAATAAAAAACATGCTTTAGATATAAGGAAGTTATCAGAGCAAAATTATGCCAAAGCGCTTGGCAGAAGTACAATGTTATGTAAGCCTTCAGTGATAAAAACATGGCAGCATGACAAATTGTTTTTTGGTAAATGTAATAAAAAATAAGAGAAATTAAATTTCTAGGAAAATCAGTGCGCTTTCACTCTATAATCTCTTTGCAGTTCCCCATGCAGTGTTGCGTTACTTTCTGGGT
Source organism: Enteromius anoplus (assembly GCA_032359395.1). Classification (NCBI taxonomy): domain Eukaryota; kingdom Metazoa; phylum Chordata; class Actinopteri; order Cypriniformes; family Cyprinidae; genus Enteromius; species Enteromius anoplus. The sequence goes on from JAUMHG010000069.1 coordinate 9,041,390, forward strand.
AAAAGGTTATAAAAATGTATACTATATATTGATACAAATTGGTTAATATTAGCATTAAAGTTTCCCATTAAAATTGTGACAGTAAAATCCACCTAATGAACTGAATGAATGAGCAAAAAAATTCTTGGTATAGCTTCAGTGTTTTGGTATATCATAAATATATTAAAGCATATGTGTAGCAAAATTCAATTTGCAATGCAATATTCAAAATGGCAATGTATTTCTTATTTAAATGTACATTTCTCCAACCCATATGTACAAAGTTTGGTGCAGAAGGAAAATGAAGTAATATTATTTACATTTGCCATTTACAACAGTAATCTTAATATGTAAATTTCATTCAAATTTTAGTGCTATATAAGTTGCAATATTAAAATGAAAATGTAGAACCCAAATTGATCTGATATGTGTAACATGTCCAAGCAGAAATTGCAGTTAAATTATCATTTAAATATTATTTGTCAGAAATGCATTTAAACTAACAGTTAGGACATTTACGATTGTATTTTCCGAGTTACATTTTAGATAGTTCGAAACATAGCAGCTGGAGATATGAAGTGGAGCGTGAAGATAGAAATAGTATAAAACTTATACGTCATTAAAATTAGTATGAAATTTACATATTAAGATTACTGTTGTAAATGGCTAATGTAAGTAATATTATTTCATTTTCCTTTTGCACCAAACTTTGCACATGTGGGGTAATGGAAATGGAAATTTAAATAAGAAATACATTGCCATTTTAAATATTGCATTGCCATTTTGAATATTGCATTGCAAATTGAATTTTGCTACACATATGTTTCCATATTAATATAAGCACTAGCATCCCAAAACAAATTGTGACAGTTGTGTTTTTGAACACTGCATTTTTTTTGGTTAAAACAAACCCACCCTAAAACCACAATGCTTGCAGCGCTATGTTTGATTAGTCGCAACATACAAGATGAAAACCTTTTAGATCGCAATTTAGTAAATGCATAGACATAACCAGCCAAACCATTCAAATTTCTTGACTCAGGGAAATGTATTACATTAACCTATTAAAGGAATAGTTTTACAAACAGCCAATTGCTAAATATTTAGATCCAATATATTTATTAGAATAGTACGGTGACTGGGAGGGGATGTCTTCGGTTCACTTAGTCTTGTCGTCGCCACAACTTATTAACTCGTTGGGAACGTGAAATTATGTTGTGGCCACGTCATAGTGTTAGTATAAGAGAGAGCGGATGAAATGCAGTCATTAGTCTTTCGCTTCGGAGCCTTGTCTACCTGAGTCCTGAAGTCTTTCATTCTACAAAGTGGAAAACAGTTCCTGTCTCCAGTCTCCTGACGGCAACGAGAAAAAACTCTGGCTGTTGGCAGATCCTGCAGGTTGGCTGTTTTTCTAAAAACGGCTCAGCCTTAGCAACCAGCGACACTGAGTGCACAGTTGTGACGCGAAGTCTTTCCTGGGCAAACTAGGATCGAAAAAGAGCAATTTCTCACACCCGTCGAAAGATGTGCTCTGCTAGAAAAAAAAAATCTGCAAGACTGCGAGGGGTCACGGCCAGCCCAGAGGTGGGGGAGTGTGTTTCAAAAAAAAAAGGCAAAATTTTTTTTTGGGGCCCAGTGCTCAGAGGTCCTTTCTTGAGTGAAGCCTAAAAATAGATAGAACGCCTCCTCGGATCCTGGACCTGGAGCTCTACACCGCTGCAGGAACCAGGGAGCAGGTAGGCGCTGCCCAGTGCGATCAAACTCTTCTCCAGGACGTTTGTCCTTCTGGGATCAGTTCCATCCCCTCCCCCGTGCGGTGAGCTCAGACCCATCCTGTTTTTTTGAGCCCTGAATCGGCCCCCTCTTAGGCTGCCGTTCGAGATTCTCACACAAAGCGCATCCTAACATGTATTTGGCTCCAGGATTGGTTCGTCGCCTTCACCTAAAGGAAGCATACTCTCAGACCCCTTCAGCGGATTGTTTTCGAGGGTCGAACATATCAGTATGCCCAATTTGAATGTCCTTTTCCGCGTCTTTATGAAGCTCGCGGATATGGCTCTATCTCCCAAAGAGATGCGGATAGGCATTCGCATTTTCATCTATCTCAGTGCGGGATCTGTTGTGTAAATACAGGGACCTGGTGCTTCGGCACCTCAGCCATCTGGGACTTTGGTTCAGCCGAGAACAGAGCAAACTCTCCCTTAAAAGAAATTAGGGTGCAGAAGATCTGGACACTGTCAAAATGACTGCCCGCTTCACCAATGACTGCGTGCAGGCAGTGCTGAGTTGTCTGGACTTCTTCAGGCACAAAACAGCGCTTCCTCTCAGAACATTTCAGAGGCTCCTGGGGCATATGGCAGTCGCGGCTGAGATCGTGAGGCCAATATATCAATAATCTCTTTCCTCCCTCGAGTCCTCCCTTTGCCTTTGAGTAGTTTTGCCTTTTTTGAGTAGTCTGGGCTCCGGGGCTCAAGTACGCCTTCCCCCAATGAGCCTCCTTGCACAGACCCTGTGCAAGATCAGGGAGGATGAGAAGCAGGTCCACTAGTGGTGCCATATGGGCCTCGCGGGCCTGGTTTCCCAACCTAAGGAGCCTTCTCTGGAAAATTCCCTTGAGGAAGGGCTTTCTTTCTCAGGGGATGGACACAATCTAATACCCGTGTCCCCTCCTGTGAACCCACACGTCCGGTTCCTCGACAGCACGAGTCAGACCTCCCGCCTTTCCCAGGCCATGATAAATACTATCCCTCAGCCTACAGCTCCCTCCACGAGGCAGCCTATGCACTGAGGTGGGGTCTGTTCGTCGACTGATACTTCTCGAGGACCCACAGAGATGCCTGACTGCAGTAGTGCTTTCTTTCCAGCAAGAGAAGTTGGAGTACGGGCTAATGAAGAAATAAGGAGGGCCCCTTCAACTCTAAGAATGAAGGGTACGTTGCTGCCAAAAGCAGCATACCACATTACAGTGGGTGGAACATCCCAGTGTTAGTGGAAACACTAACTGGACAACAGGTTCCTCTGAGGTGGGGGACGGGTTAACCCCCCTAGACTGCACCTTGAACCCTCTTGGGATCTTGCCGTTACCCTCCATGGCCTGCGGCAGGCATTCGAGTCACTTGCGTCAGGCATTCGAGTCACTTGCGTCAGTCGAACGGATGCAGCCTGTAAGCGACATCGCTCCTGACTGCGCTGGCCTCCACCAAGAGGGCAGGGGACCTATAAGACCTACGATGAAACGTGCCTGGAAATTCGGGCCGGCTGTTCTCACGTCAAGGCCTGAGACCCCGGTCTTGTGCCCAAGGTTCCTACCATGCCCTTCCGGGATCAGGTACTGAACCTGCAAGCTCTGCCCCAGGAGGAGGCAGACCCGGTCTAGAGTTGCTGTGTCCTGAATAAATATAGTTTTAGACACTCCGAGCAACTCTTTGTTTGCTATGGAGGCAGCAGAAAGGGAATGCTGTCTCCAAACAGAGGTTGGCCACTGGGTGGTAGATGCCATCTCCCTGGCTTATTTATACCAGGGAGAGCTGTGCCCCTTAGGACTGAGCACTCCACTAGTTGGCTCACGGCCCCTCTCTAGTAGACATCTGTAGGGCTGCAGGCTGGGCGACAATCAAAACTTGCCAGATTCTACCATCTCCGCACTGAGCCGGTGTCCTCCTGTGTCTTAGCTTAGACATCAAGAGGTCAGGAGGCTGGCTGGTGTCGGCTTGCTGCGCCGCTCCCACGGGATCCATGCACTTTTTCCCAAAATGTTCCCTACGTGCGGACCCTGGGTCCTCCTGCCCCGCAGTCAGGACTAGTGGGGAGTAGTCCCTGGCTGTGTTCCTACAGGGTCTCCTTCGCCCAGTAGGTAGTGGCTTATATTCTTCCACGGTCAGCCAGAAGGCTGTGTTTTCCTCATATATCTCTGAATCATGGATATTTGAATTCTCATTTCGCATGTTGAAATAGGAACATGTGCTCTACCCCCAACCCCTGCTTCAGTAACAACTGGCATCCCTGAGGGGCCCCTTTAATTTGGCCCCCAGGGCATTGGGAAGGTTACGTGCAGATCCTGCCGGTGCGAGGGTCTCTGCCTAACATGGGCTTAGGGTTGTGGCCTTTTCTACGGCTCTGTTCCCATATGTAACATCGAAGTGACTTGAATGAAAGGGAAACGTCTGGGTTACGAAAGGTAACCCACGTTCCCTGAAGGAGGAAACGGAGACATTACATTCCCTCTCTCACAGTCCCTGATCCACTGTGGCCTGCCAAGTTTCCTGACTCGCCCTGGCATCAGGAGGCGAAGAAACAAAAAAAAAAAAGTGTGTGTGGGGTCTGGGGGCTATGGGCTATAAATATAATAGGCTAATAATAATGTTGTTGTTGATGATAATGCTGATAATTATTACGTATACGACGAGTTAATGTACATTTAATATTAATGTAATATTTATTTATGATAAACTTAATGTAAATGGTGGCCTACAGTGCGTGCAATATAATAAAACAATTAATTTAAAAATCTTTTAACTAGGGCCGGGACTCGATTTAAAAAAAATAATCTAATTAATTAGAGGCTTTGTAATTAATTAATCAAAAATAATCGCATTTTAATCTCATATGAATATAAAGTTATACACATATGAATTATAACAATTGGTAAATCTGATAAAATTCATCCAAATGAAATAAATAGCTTTATATATTTAAAAATACA
>JAUMHG010000069.1:9067772-9081963 GCA_032359395.1 Enteromius anoplus
CATGTGGTGAGTAGCGTGGATTATTTTCTGTGGGTCTGCTTTGGCGGATGGAGAGTGAAAAGAGATCTGATGGCGCGTGAGCCGCGGACTCCCTTGGGAATTTAGGCAGACTGGCTGAAGGCTGGCTGGGCTAGGAGAGTTGCTAAATCCTCTTTGATCGAGCTCAGACGAGCAATCGGCATTTTAGGCAGCTTATCTGACGGCGAGATCATGCACAAAAGCGGTGCACGAAAGCGAGATGCGGGAGACGGGAAGCTGGGATATTTATAGTGAAGGGGAATGATTTGATTGGGTGTGAATTCATAAGGGAATGATTAGATGACAGGCTTCCAGCCGTGTGTGATTAACTCGTTCACGATCCTCTCGAAATATGCTATTTGCAAAACATTCACATATATATATATATATATATATATTTTTTTTTTTTTTCATGAATTTTAATTAAATTAAATGTGCTACCCCAAAGTAACTGCTGGCCCCTGTCTTGCCACCCCTATGAAAAATCCCTGGCTCTGCCACTGGCTACGAATGCGGCTTACACCATACATCAAGTCAGAGGCAGCCAAGAAGCCAGAACTTCACTCTCTCGTGAAAGTGCATACGTTGTCAGAAGTCAGTGATTTTAATTTTAGAATTAAAAAAACAGAAATAGTTTTGTTACAAAAACCACTGATCAGCTTCAGAATACATGTATTAGCCCCCCAGAGGCATATGGGTTAGTTTTAGGATTGACATATATGATTTATGGAGCTGCAAATTAATGGGCACTATCCACCAGCATTACCAAGCTTGCAATGGCAAGGATACATTTAAAAAAACAACAACTTGTGTTCGTCTAAAAGAAGCAAGTCAAATACACCTAGAATGGCTTTGGGGTGAGTAAATTATGGAGTAATTTTGGGGTAAAAATTACATTTTTTACTTTTCCTTAAATGAGAATTAGTTGACATGTAGGTTACTTAAAAAAGGAAGTTCATTTAGAGTTTATTTTGATAATCTACTTTAGATATTCTTTATCTTTCATTTTAATTTTTATGTAGAAATCTACAATCTGCAAACAGTTACATGCTGTTTAGTGCATGTTTTTAAAACTGAACAGGGAATGCTTGTGTTCTTCAGCTAAAATAGCATTATATTTGATCTATTAATATGCCGTAGTTAAGGATGTTTTTATGACATTTCTCTCCCGGGTGCTTGGCTGCTCACACAAAAGCAGCATGGTTTAGTTCCCAAACGTTTCTAAGGAACAGAGAAAACATTAAGCTTGTATAACTATTGAGCAAGACTTTGCTCTACATGGTCTTTGTCTTTACAGTTAGTGATTTGTGTTGATTTTAATTCAGTACTTTCCAATGTTTGAATTCAAGACGAAAATAAAAGTATTAAGGAGAAGGTGTACAGGCAGAGGCTACTCAAGATAAGAATATTTGAACTGAGATAAATATGTACTTTTTACAGAGTGAATTCATTTCTACTTGAAAATATATATATAAAAAAAAAAACCATATGATTTATATGTTGAATAAAACATCAAGATTTTTATGTCCACGTCTTTATTAGTCTGGCAATGAATTAATACAACAAAATTTACTTCACAATTATGCCACATTCCAATTAGCATGCCCGAGTTGTTCGAGCAAGTTGAGTTCATGAATGAACAGAAGCGTACTTACAGCTTGCTGAGACTGAAGAGTTGGAGAAAGTCTACGTTCGCTTTTAGGAAGTAGGGTACAATTTAAGAAGCAGCTTGAGCTGGGCGGGCTTTCAGGATTGTGCAATCTCAGCTACTTAGAGTGATTTTATATGGAGTTTAAAAAAAAAAAAAAAAAAGAAGGAAAGAAAGAAATACATAGTTAACATATGAAAGGAGGTAACACGGTTTGCGAATCTATGCGTTTCTCATTACCTACAATGGTTACAAACTTAAAACAACAGACAGCACTCGTTTGGAAAAACATTTGTCAATGCTTTCAAATCTAACCAGCAGATGGAGACAAAGTACAGTTTTATACCTACACTGAAAATAAGACATCTCATTAGAAAAGACACTATGCAAGAAACTTTTTTATGTTAATAAATGTGAAGTTATGTGAAGGCCAATTATTCTAACCCATACTGACACACTTCTGGGACAGCAGGCAGCCATTTCTTTTTTTGTGTGCCAATTTTCAGGGTAAGATGTAAGAGTAAAATGTTAAAACAGCATGTGACATCAGTGGTTCAACTATAATTTTACATAGCTTTTGTGTGCAATGAAAACAAAAATAATTACTTTTATAATTACTAACAATTTTTATCCTCTGCCTCACCCTGGCAACATTTTGAAAAGTATCATGATGCATATGTGTATTGCTGCTGATGAGAACATACATGTGCTGTACCCTATTACATGCAGAAGAAAGTATGCGTATGTCAAGTCGTTATGCACTCCAAAATTGTGCTGGGGTAATGTGGAGAAGACGAATTGTTGAATTGTTAAAAGTCGTTATTTTTGTTTTCTTTTTGTGATTAAAGACATTTTCCGAGTGTACTTACCCTTACTTTAAAAAACAGCATTTGACTCTTAGCATACTGCATGTGATATAAAAAGACATGGAGTAAAATATGCTAATTGTGGTTGCTGATTTTATCTGTTAATAAGCCTTTTTAAGAAAAGCCTCACAGGCAACAACTTAAATAGCTTAAACAGCAATTTAAGCTATACATCAAATACAGAATGCAACAAGTAGGCTACTGCATTTTTTACTTTCTTCAATTTTGGTTGACAAAAATTAACCCAAACTCAGAAGATTCTTGCCTCGTAGACATACGAAGCATGCTTTAAAAAAACAGCAAAATTTGTTTCCATCCAACTGGGCTTTTACAGAATAAATAGCGTGTGTGATGGCATCATACCTATAAAAACAAATAATTGTTGCATAAGTTATGGTGTATTGCAGAAACAAATGCCTTTTTGAGTCAAGTCAAGTCAAGTCACTTTTATGTAGCACTTTTAACAATATATATAGATTGTGTACTTTACAGAACTGGAGAATAGAGTGTCAGTAATATGTAATGACAAGATTAAACATTCAACTCAGTTAAAGGCATTTCATTATTGATTTTAGAGACGTCATTGTCTAGCTCAGTTTAGTTTAGGCTAGTTTGAGCTGTTTCCATTCATCATTTTGCATGTTGTGCTAATTAGTAGTAGCTTGTTTTTCATCCATTTGAAACAAGACTACAGCCTATTATATGCTGTATAAATAAAATTGCGCGTTCATGAGAGAGTCGAGTTCCACCTTCTCAGCTGACCCTTTGACTTGACTTATGACGTAAGCTGCATTCATTCTTTTAGTGAAAGCCCCTGACTTTCACTATAAGCACGCACTATTGTTTTCAACTTTTAATTCATAACTGGCATTTAGTATTGCTCTACCCTTGTTCATCTATTCTCTTCTGAGCTTATGCTATGAATGGGGCTTGCATCATACGTGTAGTCAGAGGCCAGCCAAGAAGCCAGAACTCGACTTTCTTGCGAATATGCATATGGCCGTTGCTAGAAGTCAGTAATTTCAGTTATAATAATAATAATAATAAAAAAAATGCTTTGTTACAAAACCTATTGATCTGCTTCAGAATACATGTGTTAACCCCCTGAAGGCGTATAGGTTAGTTTACGATGGATTTATACGATTTATGGAAATGCAAAATAATGGCCAATATCCACCAGCTGTAGTGATGCTCAGAAATGCAACACTAAAGGAATAGAAGACCTCGAGACGTGTGGGTGTTTGGTACTGGCTTATATGCAGGAGAGAAGGGATGTGGTGATGAGGAACAGCTGCTGGTGCATGATTGTAAATTACAAACAGGTGTGAGTGAGTAATGCATGATGGGATATGACATCCAATGTGGAGATATGGATTGAGTACCCTCAGCAGGAGCAACGAGGAACTCCATCCTGACACCAGCATTACCAAGCTTGGAATAGCAAGAGTATATTTAAAAAAATAACTCTGACTTTGTTCGTCTGAAAGAAGCAAGGCATTTACACCTAGGATGGCTTTGGGGTGAGGGGTAATTATGGGGTAATTTTAATTTGTCTGGTGAACTATTCCTTTAATGAGAACTAGATAACATGTTGTTACAAAGTTACTTATAGAATATCTAAAATAGATTATCAAAATAAAGTCTTGCTTATCTTCCCTTTTTTAGCTCTAATTTTAATTTAAATATAGAAATCGGTAATCTGCAATCAGTTACATGCTGTTTAGTGCATGTTTTTAAAACTGTGCAGGAAATGCTTGTGTTCTTCAGCTGAAATAGCATTATATTTGATATATTAATATGCAGTAGTTAAGGATGTTTTTATGACATCTTTTTTTTTTTTCTGGCGCTTCGCTGCTCACACAAAAGCAGCATGATTTAGTTCCCATCCATTTCTAGGGAACAGGGAAAAGGTTAAACTTGTATAACTATTGAGCAAGACTTTGCTCTACATGGTCTTTGTCTTTGCAGTTAGTGATTTGTGTCCAGACAGAGGCTTCTCAAGATAAGAATATTTGAACTGAGATACATTTTTAAAGAATGCATTCATTTCTACTTGAGTATACTGTAAAACACATATAATTTATATTGTGTATAAAACCTCAAGATTTTTATGCCCACTTCTTGATTAGTCTAGCAATAAATTAATAAAACAAAATGTATTTTAGAATTATGCCACATTCCAATTAACTTGCCCAAGCTGTTTGAGCAAGTTGAGGTTATGAATAAACAGACTTGTACTTACAGCTTGCTGAGACTGAAGAGTTGGAGAAAGTCTACTTTCACTTTTAGGAAGTTGGGTACAATTTGAGAAGCTGCTTGTCTTGAGCTGGGCAGGCTTTCAGGATTGTGCAATCTCAGCTACAGTAGTAGCTACTTAGAATGATTTCAAATGGAACTGTAAAAATAAAAAGAAAGACAGAAAGAATGAATGAACAAAAGAAATAGGTAGTTAACATAACAAAAGAAAAGAAGTAACATAGTTTGCGAATCTATGCGTTTTTTTCATTATCTTCTATGTTTACAAACAACAGGCGGCACACAACTCCCATGTTTGGAATGAACAGTTTTCAATCATTTCAAAACTGACCAGCAGATGGAGACAAAGTACAGTTTTATACCCACACTCTTTTTATAAGGCTTCTCATAAGAAAAGATACGGGAAAAGAATGTTGATAGATATTACACACTTAAAATCTAACAACACTCTTTTGAATTTAGATTATATTCTTATATTGGTTGAAAGCCTGGAAACAAGTAAGAAAATTGCTTGTAGATCAGATTACATCTGATAGCTTAGATATATGAAGCAAGATATCCTACTTGTTACTACCTAAACTGTAGTACAGCAGGCTATATTTCCTCTCTAGTGAATTTTCTAATTGTTAATATCTTATTAGTAAGATACAAATGGATTAAAAAAGAAAGATTTTTTAACTTGTCATGAAAATGACATGACAAGTCTTTTCAAGAGCTATGGAATATATATATATGGACATGTATAATAGATTGCAGTCTAATTTATGAATCATTTAAAATAAAATAAATTAATAAGTTGCTGGTATGCCTTTTTCCAGCTATCTGTACATAAAATTACAAGTTCCTTGTAGAGTTATATATTATTGCAAACAACAGCAATTGAAGCAATACGTCAAATGAAGAATGCAACAAGTAGGCTTCAGTTACAGTTGAACAAAAATATTAACTCTATAAACTCAGTAAATCCTTACCTCATAAACATAAGATGCATGTCTAAAGAATGCTTGAAATGTCTAATTTTGAATGAAAAAATTTACTCTTCCTGGTAAATTCGATAGTATGGATTTATTAATGCAGATAGTGAACAAACTGGTGCTCTGTTGACGATCGTGGGTTCTGAACGGTGAGTGCTCGTGCTCCTTATCCTCCTTCTAAGTGATGGTGTCCGGTGCTCCAGGATGCTCGGTGGTGTCTTCTGGGCCAATCGTTCACGGGGTCTTGTCTAGGCAGCGGAAATAGAAACAATGTAGGCACAGTTCATTGGAAGAACAAGCTCTCCGGGTAGTGTTTTAGCTTCTCTTTTATACTTCATATGCTGTGGCTGATTGGCCTGGTTTGACGAGCTCCAGGTGCTCGTAGTGTGTTTCCAGGGCGACGCTGATCTCCTGGGGAAATCCCCGTCACACCCCTGGGGGAAATGTCCGTCACACCCCCCCTCGGTTTGACGAGCTCCAGGGGCTCATAGTGTGTTTCCAGAGCGACGCTGATCTCCTGGGGAAATCCCCGTCACCGCAACCCCTGCAAGTTGGTCTAGGCTGCCCGGGACCGAGAGAGTCTGTCGGCGTTGTTGGTCCAGGGCTGGTGGCGCACATCGAAGTGGAAATCCTGGAGTACTAGGAGCCACCCAGCATTGGTGTCCTTCGCCAGGGCCATGCACTGTAGCGGGGTGTGATCTGTAAAGAGAGTGAAATGGTGGCCTAGCAGATAGTACAGAGAGAGTACTGGCGAGAGCTTCTTTTTCCACCGCAGCGTAGTTTCTCTCGCCTGGGTCAGCTTATGGTTGATATATATGACCGGATGCTCTTCCCCTTGCTGGACCTGGGACAACACGGCCCGAGTCCCTTGTCAGAAGCATCGGTCTGTAACAAGAAGGGGGAGTTAAAGTCAGGGGCGGGAAGGACCGGTTCGGTCATGAGCTCCCTCTTGATAGCCTGGAAGGCCTTCTCTGCTTCCTCCGTCTACCAAACCTTCACCGGATGCCCCTTCTTGGTCAGGTCTGATAGGGGGGCTATAGAGGAAAAGCTGGAGATAAAGCAACGAAAGTACCCCGCCAACCCCAAAAAGGCACGTACCTGGGTTTTACTCATTGGTTGAGGTGTCTCCATAACCGCCTTGACCTTCGCTTCCTGTGGTTTCACCAGTCCTCTGCCGACCACAAAACCCAGGTACTTTGTTTCTGCCATGGCGAGGGGACATTTCCGGGGGTTGGCGGTGAGTCCAGCCCCACGAAGCTCCAACAGCACCCTCCGGAGATGGTCTTGGTGGTCGTCCCATGTCTCCGAGTCGATGTAAGCGGCGGCATAGCCTTGATAAAGTCACAGGACGACGTCTATTAGCCGTTGGAAGGTGGCTGGAGCGCCTTGAAGACCGAAGGGGAGGGTCCGGTATTGTCAGTGTCCAGAGGGGGTGAAGAAGGCCGTCTTGGTTGTGGTAGTGGTGCTTGGTTTGGCTTCTGGAGAAAGAGGGACTTGCCAACATGCTTTTGTAAGGTCTAATGTTGGGATATACAGGGCCCTCCCCAGGCGCTCCAGAGGTTCGTCCACTCGGGTATGGGGTAGCCTCTGAGACTTCGTTGAGGCGCCGGTAATCGTTGCAGTACCAGAGGGAGCCGTCGGGCTTCAGGACCGGGATAATGGGGCTGGACCATGGACTCCTGGATGGCTCGATTACCCCCAGCTCAAGCATCTTCTCTACTTCCTCCTCTATAGCCTGCCGATGGGATTCGATAGGGCCGTTGCCGCACGATGACCCCGGGAGGGGTAAGGATCTCAAGACTGAGGATGTTGGTGTGGCCGGGGGTTTCCGAGAACACATCCTGGAACTGACCAGCCAGGTGCCTCAGCTCAGTCTTCTGGGCGGCCTGCAAGTTGGGGTCCATGTAAACAACCACAGGTTCGTGGAGTGTGAGCGCTGATACCTGGTCTTGGTTCCCCACTCATTTCTTCAGCAGGTTCACATGATATCTAATATCGGCGGCCTGGTTGCCTCACCCGGTAGTTGACCGGTCCAACTCTCTCTTCAATGCTATATGGCCCCTGCCACTGAGCGAGGAACTTGCATGCGGCCATAGGAACCAGGACCATTACACGGTCTCCCGGCTGGAATTCCAGTGGATGGGCCGCCCGATTATAGTGGCGTTGTTGGGCTTGCTGGGCTTGAACCAGGTGTTCCCGGACTAATGGCATGACCCGGTCGATCTTCTCCCGCATCTCCTTGACGTGCTCAATCACAGTCCGATGGGCTGCCGGCTGCTGCTCTCAGGCTTCTCGGGCAACGTCGAGAAGGCCCCTGGGCTGGCGTCCGAAGAGGAGTTCAAAGGGGGTGAACCCCGTGGAGGCTTGTGGTACTTCTCGGATGCCGAATAATAAGTAGGGGAGGAGACGGTGCCAATCCTTTCTATCTTTGGACGCCACCCGTCATAGCATTTGTTTCAGAGTCTTGTTAAACCTCTCGACTAGCCCATCGGTCTGGGGATGGTAGATGGATGCCCTGATCTGTTTGACCTTCAGCAGCCAGCAGAGATCAGCCATTAGCCGGGACATAAAGGGGCTTCCCTGGTCAGTCAGGATCTCCAATGAAATGCCGACCGGGCTGGAGAGGAGGAACAGCTCCTGTGCAATGGCCTTGGAGGTGACTTTGCGGAGGGGTATGGCTTCTGGATACCGGGTTGCATATTCAACAATAACCAGAATGTGCTCGTGCCCCCGGCTTGATTAAGACAACGGCCCCACGAGGTCCATCCCAATCTGTTCGAAGGGCACCCCAATGATGGGAAGTGGAATGAGCGGGCTGGGGGGGGGTTTACTGGGTGACGTCCACTGGCAAGTAGGGCACACTTCGCAGAAGCTTTTCACCTCTGCTTCCAACCCAGGGCAGTGGAAGCGGATCTGCTGGATGGTGTTCTGGGCACCAAGGTGGCCTGCCAGCGGGTATGAGTGGGCTAGTTCGAGCACTGTCTCTGTTTTTGACTTCGGGACTACGAGTAGATGTTTCTCCTCCCCCCTTCGCTCGGCAACACAGTACAGCAGGGTGTTTTTAACAATGAAGTGTGGGAGAGGGTGAGGGGCCGGTTGGACCTCCTGGCCCTCTAGCACTCGCACCTGGTGCCAGCAGTGCTTTAAGCGGTCATCCTCCTTTTGGTCCCTCCCGAAGGAACCCCCTCCAGTGACCTTTGCGAAGACCGGCATGGTCCAACTTTCTTTTCCCTGTCGCAACATCAGGAGTAGAGTGGGAACCTGGCTGGTGTGGCTGTGTACGCAGGTGACTGGGTGGTGGTTTTGGGAGACTGGCCGGGGTCCCAGCACGTCGGGCCGGACGAGGGTGATTACGCTTCCAGAGTCTAAAAGGGCCTGGTGCCTGGTGCTGTTTTCCGTGGATCTCTATCCTCGTCTCTGGGGCGCCGCGGGGTGCATTACAGTGTAGCACGCAGCCGGTGACCCGAATCCGTGATGGTAATGGCGTTTCCGAGGGCATGGGGTCATCCCGGGGGCTCGGGGACCTGGGTACTGGTCGCGGGGTACCCTCCGACAGGCGTCGCTCCCGGCCCACCCTCCAGGGAAAAGGCTGCGCTTGCTCGCTGATGTCCCTGTGATTTTTTTCCCGTTTGCCAGCTCAATCGCCTGTATCAGGTCCTGGATGGTCATTCCGCCAGTGTTCAGCCAATCGGACTAGCTTTGCTGCTTGGGTTCGGGCCGGAAGGCGGGGCTTATATTCCCACTCGTGAAATAGCTGGGCAGCAGCGGCGGGTGAGAGGCCGAGAATCTCCTGTTTCAGCTCACCATAATCTGCTGTGGCCTCTGGTGGCAGGGAGAAATAGGCTTGCTGGGCTTCCCCCATCAACAAGGGACCCAGCAGTGATGCCCATGAGCCGCGGGGCCAGCCTTCAGTGCGGGCCGTGGCTTCAAACATTTTTAAAAACGCCACCACGTCGTCATCTGCCGTTCGTTTTGGGAGTAGGCCGTTCACTGTAGTCCGCGGATCGGGTACCGGGACCGTTTGTGCAGCGCTGAACCTAAGCTCTGTTATATGCTCTTCTAGCCTCTCCTGTCTCTCTGTGAGGAGATCAACTGCTGGCTGACACTAACATCAGCAAGCTGTCGCAGGACATCCTCCATACTGCCGGGGGAAAAGCGCGCCTGTAAACAAGAAGTGAAAGTCAGCGTCTGATGCAAGATGGCGTTGACAACAAACACGGTGAATCTCGCCTGTCGGTGTCCTAACACCGGTTAACTTGCTCGCATTCTCCACCACTGTGAAGAACAACACAACAAGGCGAGAGAGTTTGTGAGCCCCGGAGGGTGGATTTATTAATGCAGACAGTGAGCAAACTGGTGCTGTTGACGATCGTGGGTTCTGAACGGTGAGTGCTTGTGCTCCTTATCATCCTTCTAAGTGACGGTGTCTGGTGCTCCAGGATGCTCGGTGGCATCTTCTGGGCCAATCGATCACGGCGTCTCGTCTAGGCAGGGGAAATAGAAACAACGTTAGGCACAGTTCGTTGGGAGAACAAGCTCTCCGAGTAGCGTTTTAACTTCTCTTTTAAACTTCATATGCCGTGACCGATTGGTCTGGTTTGACAAGCTCCAGGTGCTTGTAGTGTGTTTCCAGGACGACGCTGATCTCCTGGGGAAATCCCCGTCACATTATTTACCTTTTTACTTTAGAGCAATGATTGTTCTTTTTCCCTGCTAAACGCCAGCTGGAAAGTTGTTGAATTTTTGGTGTTTTTGTTCCTCGTTACACAGCTTTTGTCAGCGTAGCGATGCAACTTCCAGTGGCTCATATTGTTTACACCAGAGATCAGCTGTTCAATCTCAGGCTGGCTACCGCTTCAGATAGTACACCAAGAGAGATCCCTCCTGAATGCTGGCGTAAGACACACAGGGGAGGCAGAGGAAATAAAAAGCTACGGAGAAGAGGGAGGCTTTGAAGAAAGTTTAAGCCGTGTCTTCCCTCCATCATCATGGGCAACATGAGGTCCCTGGCGAACAAGCTAGATGAACTGACAGCATTGTATCAGAGTCAGAGGGAGTACCGTGAGTGTAGTGTTATATGCTTTACGGAGACATGGCTGCACCAGAATATACCTGATGACAATGCAACAGTTACGGGATTCCACACGGTCTGTAAGGACAGAGACTGCGTCGGGAGCGGCAAGCGCAGAGAAGGGGGGCTTGCTGTGCTCGTTAATAACCGATGGTGTAATCCAGCTCACATCACGGTGAAGGAGCGTATCTGTAACCCAGATGTGGAATTATGTGCTGTTGGACTACGTCCATATTACTTGCCCAGGGAGTTTTCTCATGCTGTTATGGTGATTCTGTATGTTCCACCCTCTGCTAACCCTAGTATTGCATGTGACACTATCCACTCTGTATTAGCACGGATACAGACTCAGCACCCAAGTGCATTCGTTGCTATCTCAGGTGACTTCAACCATATTTACTTGACAAAATGGAGATGGACAGAAGAGACAAATGAGACACTTCACGGCTGTTTTGAAGTGACTGACTGGCAGGCACTCTGTGAACCCCTATGCCAGGACAGACTTCCACTACTGCACAGAGACCTGCCACCTCCAGAAATTTTCTGATGACTCTGCAGTGGTTTTATGTATTACTCATGGTGATGAGAGGGAGTATAGGGCCGTGGTGGATAACTTTGTCACCTGGAGCAAGAGTAACCACCTACTGCTCAATGTGACAAAGACAAAGGAACTGGTGGTGGATCTGAGGAGGACAAAGGCTCCAGTGACCCCTATCAGCATTAAAGGGGTCAGTGTGGAGGTGGTGGAGCATTATAAATACCTGGGAGTATACTTGCAAGAACGTGGATACTGTGTATAGGAAGGGTCAAAGTCCCCCCAGAGTATGATGTAATAGGGAACCCGCGATGATTCAAAGACCAAATAAAGCAAAATGACAGTGATATAAAAAATAATAAATAAGACAATAGGTGTCATGTTCAATACAGCAGCATTTTGGAGATCTCTAATTGGTTAAATAGCAGAAGTTATTCCTCCACCACATGTGTGTGACATCATTAGCAACGGCCCTATGTTGTCCGTTGTTATGTTAGCTAGTTTGTTTCCCAAACAATGCATCGTACTATGTTGATTAATCAGCGAGTTGTTCATCTTTGTTCGGGAAACGCATCCCAGAGTGATTAATTATCCAATAAAAATTATCCTGGGTCATCCCTGGCTATCCACACACAAATCTTCCTGGCATCATGATGAGCTGACTAGTTGGTCCCCATTTTCTATCAATCACTGCTTTCCTATTAAACCCCAACCATGTCTGACCACCAGCGTATAGAGCCCTGAAACACATAAAGCAGTAAAGATTCCCTTCTGCTATCACCAACTCTCAAAAGTGTTTAGCAAAAAAAAGTAAAGCTATGGAAGAGTACATTGATGAGGCTCTAAGTTCAGTCTTAAATTTCACTATCCTCTTCCTCTAGTACCCTCTGCATTGGAGCAACTATGTGAATCCACCATTTATACCAGCATTTCCAAACTGGTGGATCGCGAAACCGTTCTAGGGTGTGTTTCCCAAGCAAAAATGCAATTCAGTGATTAACCACCACAGTACGATGCATTATTTTGGAAAAAAATAGTTTCCCGAACACGGTCGCATCTCCGTCGTTTGAACCACATAAGTTCAACAACATAGGGCCATTGATAATGAAGTCACATGCATGTGGTGGAGGAATAACAAGCTATTTAACTGATTAAAGATCTCCTAGATGCTGCTGTTTTGAACATGACACATATTATCGTGGGTTCCCTTTTAAAATCTTCTTAATTACTTATAAAGCCCTGAATGGCTTAGCTTCTCAGTACTTGAGCGAGCTCTTATCACATTACAGTCTCCACTCCACATCTGCTGCGTTCTCAAAACTCTGGCCATTTGATAATACCAGGAATATCAAAATCTACTGCGGGTGGCAGATCTTTTTCTTATTTAGCATCCCAAACTCTGGAACAATCTACCTAATATTGTTCGGGAGGCGGGCACACTCTGTCAGTTTAAATCTATATAGACACATCTCTTTACTCTGGCTTACACATAACACACTGATACACATTTATTAATCAAATCCGTTAAAGGATTGTTAAGCTGCATTAATTAGATCAGCCGGGCCCGGGAACACTCCCCTTAACACACGGTGTACTCGTTACATCGTAAAAAGAATGGCCTCTATGCTGATATAAGTCTGTCTCTCTCTTAATCTGTTCCTCAGTCCGTGTCCAGATCAGATGGTGTACCAGCACAAAGAGATGATCTTCATCTGAACACCTAGATGAGCTCCGTGGACGGATCGCCGGATCCAGATACACTCACACACACTGTAAGCCCTTACACAATCTAACATTTGTTTAAAATTGAACAGGAAATTAGGTGCTGGGCGTCCAGCCAGAAGAGAACTGGACCCAACTAAGCTGGGTTCTCACAAGGTTTTTTTCCCCCCATTCTCTCATGGATGGGTTTTTGGTTCCTTGCCGCTGTCGGCTCTGCCTTGCTTAGTTGGGGACACCTGATTTCCAGTGATTATCAGCGTCTTGACTACAGAGACCATCTCTGCATTTAAATAATTAAAGTTTAATTCTCATCATTATACATTACAATCACTCTGTTCTTCTATATGATAATGTTCAGTGCTTTGCTACAATCTGTAATGTTAAAAGCGCTATATAAATAAAAGTGAGTTGACTTTACTTGACACATAGGGGTGGATTTTATGACTGATCTACCACAATCTGAAGGTAACAACTGTATGCTGGTCATTGTGGATGGATTCTCTAAATTCTGCCATTAATTACCTTCCCACAGCCATTGAAACAGCAAAGCAGCTATTCAACCATGTTTTCAAGGATTATGGCAAGACATTGTTTCAGTTTCAGTGTTCCACAGTTTATTATTACGTGTGTGGAGAGCATATTTTACCCTCCTAGGTGTGACAGGTGTGTCAGCCTCTCCTCAGGCTACTATGCACAATCTAATGGACAAGCGGAAAGAAAGATTCAGGAGGTCGGGTGATTCCTATGAACCTTCTGCCATGGCCACCAGGACTCTTGGAACCAGTTGCTGGGCTGGGCTAATGCCCAGAATTCCCTTCAGCAGCCCTCTACTGGACTCACTCCCTTCCAGTGCGTGCTCGGCTTCCAGCCCCTGGGACACGGCACACCATTATCTTCAGCAGGCAGTGTGCGGACAAAAGAGTAATGCAGATAAAAGACTCCTCATTGTCATTAGGATATGTCCCCAAAGCCTTTAAACTGGCTGTTATTAAGCCTCTCGTTAAAAAAAACGCAACTTGACCCCAAAGATTTAGCTAATTATAGACCTATCTCAAATCTCCCTTTTCTGTCAAAGATACTAGAAAAGGTAGTATCCTCACA
>JAUMHG010000069.1:9086750-9103969 GCA_032359395.1 Enteromius anoplus
AGATAGGTTTAATATATTATAGGAAATATTGAGGGAGTTAGGTTGTATATTTAGCACTACAAACAACAGCTAAAAAATAGATAGAAGTACAAAGCTATGGAGCTACAAACACAGCACACTCACAGCAGATCAACAGGCAGGTCACAGTTGATCGTCGATCTCCACTGATCGTCCAGAGTTACATCACACCTTTGTGAATCTTCAGGAGTCAAATCACATCACAGACGTTCTTCAGGAGTCAATTCACATCACAGCTAACCTTCCAGAATTTAATCTTGTCTCAGCTGTTCATAGCATCGAGTTACGTCACAGCCGATCATCCAGAAACATGTTATGTCTCTGCTGTTCATCCAGAGACTCTTCTTGTCACAACTGATCATCCAGAGTCACGTCACAGCTCAGCTGAACTTCTAGAGTCCAGTCATGTCTTGTCTGTTCACCCAGACCTTGGAAGTCAGTTCTTCAATGTACCAGACTGTGGTCCAGCATGGAGGACCACGCACTCTACCACAGAGCTGTCGGGTACAAAGCTGCCTGAGCCCGGCTGCCTGCCGGTGACGGCACATGCTGCAGAACCTCTCCAAGTGGCGGTGCTCACTTCACCTGTGTTGTGGTGGCACCCAGCAGATATCATTGTAGAACTTCCATAGGTGATTGTAATTGCTCCAGAACCTCCAGATGTATCAGCGGTCATCAACGAGCAGCTCTTGCCCTGCTCTTTTACAGCTTTCGAAGCCATCTGTGAATCGACGTCCTGCCCCTTCATGGCTATGGAGGCCGTTCGTGAATGCTTGTCCTGCCTTGTCACAGCTATGGAGGCCATCCGACGGAGGCTCTTACTTGACTCTTACCTTGTTCTTAGTTATTCAAGAAGGTAATTTATGAACTTTTGTCCAGCTCTGAATCAGCCAAAGAGGCCATCAATGAACTCTCGCCTAGTTTCAACCCTGCAATTAGGACTGATTGTGAAATGTTTAACTGTCCTGTCACAAGCATTATGTCTGATGTTGAGCTGTCTATCCTCTCTGTTGAGCTGTCTGTCTTCTTCCCTTTCAGTCGGTCACTCCAAATCATGTCGATGAGCGACGAATAGGTATCTCTCCAGATAGAGCTGTCCAATCTATTTCGCATGTGTGAAACCATGGCAATGAAAATGCCTCAGCACACTAGGTCATACCACTCGTGCGCTTCTGGATGCAGTCGTTCCCTGGCATTAGGTGACAGTCGCGATCACTGGCTCACGTGTCTGGGCGTACAACACATTTAGGCGGCTTTTGTGGATGAGTCATCCTTTCTCTCTGGGAAGATGATCATTGTGGAGCAGACTCCACTACCGGCAAGGGGGCGGGGCAACCGTTCCTCTGCTTAGTTTTAGGGCTCACGTTGGTGTTATCTTTGGTGCTCCCCCCCATGTCCAGATGCCGATTGCTGCATTCGAAGGAGAGTCAGAAAGTTCTGGAAATTAAGTTCTGGCTGGCTTGGCATTCACCTGGGCCGCTAAAGGTATCAGGCTCGACTGGGAAGTCCCACCGCGTCCCGAGTCCTCCAATGCTGGAGGATTGGTACTGAAAAGTCTACATTTAATGTGGTCATAAAGAAGTTCTGCATACAAATAAATGCAATTCTTGTCAAGAAAAAATCGACACAAGAAGCAGATGGGGGAGTGAGGCGACCAATACTAGCTGCTCCGCTGCCTTAACCAAGTTAATTATCTTTAACATGGGTACATTGTAAATTAATTGCCTGCACTTAATTTTACATTATGATTTTTTTTTTTTCTAACAGGTGCAAAGAAACAGATTTTTAGGCTGAGGGTCAAATCTGGTCAGAATCTTAATGATCCTGCAGTGATGAATATTATCTTACAGTTGGTAAGTATTAAATTATTTGTGTTAAAACAGATAACTAGTAATCTACAGTTTCACATATTTAAAATACGATACTGTATAATATCTGTGAAGCATTAGTGACAAACATTCTATATTATTATTCAACATAAAATTAACCATAATTTATAATTGATTAAATCTATTTTATTAATCTGACGGATTTGTGATAATTAAGGAATCTAGTTGAGCCTTTGATCTCTGACAAGTTTAATAAAAACTCATATGATTTACTAACAACAGACATGCAAGCAATACCCCAACTGATAGATTAAAAAACAAATAAATATGAAGAAAGGTACTAAATTAAATAATAGAAGCAAATAAATTATATTATGAAACAAGGAATTCTTCCAAATAATAGACTTTTTTTTACTTACTGGAGCAAGGAGAAATAACAAGTCATGAAACAAGTAGTAATAAGTAGATTGGACTGGTAAGGCGGGATAGAACACATATGAAATACTGGACAAGACAAGGGAATAAACTGACACAGGTAAAACCCAATCAAACACTGCTGGCAACAAATTAAAGGCATGGTTCACCCAAAAATGAAAATTTGATGCTTATCTGCTTAACCCCAGGGGATTCAAGATGCAAGAGAATTGTATGGCAATGCTTCTTACAGAAAAAAAGATACACCAGGTACATGTAATTTCTGTATGTTTATGTCTTTGTGGAATTTTTTTGTCCATGCGTTTCATTGAACTAGTTTCCTGTCTGTTTCAGATTATGTCATTTGGTTTAGGTTTGTCTTGTATTTTATTCTCATTTGGTCTGTTTATTGGAAGTGGCTCATTACATCAGCTACCTGGACAATGTAAAAGATGGTCCTCAGAAGAGTTTCACTGCCTTTGTGGAGTGGGTACTGGTAAGAAACGGATCACTGTTCTCCGAAAGACTAGACAGACATCTTGCTGGTCCCACTCTGGACCAAGAGCCCAGCCTAACATCACCCTGCTGTGCAGAGCACCAGCTTAGACAAAAATCTAGAGCCCGTCATGACCAGGTGTATGCTGGTAACTAAGCTTCCTATGAATCATGTCACAGTGGAGCATGGGGGCACAGAATAAAAACCCTGATGGTGAGCTAAGGTTAGAGGTTATATTTGGACATGCCCATACTTTTTCCACCTTCTTCTGAATTGTCAGTCTTGCACTGCCTTTGATGGGAGGTGTATGTGGTCAGCACACGTCTTTTTTTTTTTTTTTTTTCAGAAAACCCTGGCTGTCACATATTACCACCCGACCTCCCTCTCCCTCAACTGATGAACTGTCTACCATCTTCTGCACTGACTTATACAGTCATGTGAAAGGGACACCCTAAGAATCCATTCCCCTTTGATTCCGTTCATGAGTCACGGCCAGGAGAGCCGTTCCCGAGTCCCCGAGTTTACATGTAACAAATAATCTTTAATACTGCTTTCCAAACCCAAAGGGCAACTCAATTCGGAGCCTTCCCCCGAAAAGCAGCTGACACCCCAGCAAGACGAACAGACCTCTGATTTCCATGGCAAACGACTGAGAAGACTGGTTTATTGCTTGAAGGAATGTGAACAGAGTAACTCTGACTAGTCTTCCCTTTTGCAAAGACAATGGACTTTTCCCTATATTAATTCACAGGAAAACTTCCTTTGAGTGAACGTATCCTTCAGGTAATAGTGTATATTGTTATTGTTCTTGTTTATCGGCTTGTTTATGGTATACTGTTTCACCCCTGTGAACGAGAGGGTCGCTTCCCTGTGCCTTTGGGTCGGGGATAGGTCTCTCAATGTTTGTGCCTACGGGCCTATGGCCCCCTCTTGGGGTCTCTGGGAGGGGTGTTGGAAAGTGCTCCAACTGGGGACTCCGTCGTTCTACTGGGGGATTTCACACATGAGTGATGCTAGTGATACCTGGAGGGGGGTGTCTGGGAGGAACGGCCCCTCTGATCTGAAGCCGAGTGGTGTTCTGTTGTTGGAGTTCTGTGCTAGTCAC
This sequence comes from Enteromius anoplus, assembly GCA_032359395.1. Taxonomy (NCBI): domain Eukaryota; kingdom Metazoa; phylum Chordata; class Actinopteri; order Cypriniformes; family Cyprinidae; genus Enteromius; species Enteromius anoplus. The sequence continues at coordinate 9,090,613 of JAUMHG010000069.1, forward strand.
AGTTTGTCTATAACAAACACCATGTTCGAGCATAAGGGTGCCCATTAGTACATGTGGTACAAGGGCACCCTTGGATCCGTTGGCGGGGAAAATAGCTGGACAGACTCGGCAGGCCCAAACGTACTGTGAGGGTCTGTTGGGAACGTTTAGCAGAGCCCTCTGTCAGGGAGGTCTTCAACTCCCACCCTTCGGCAGGGCTTTAACCAGATCCCGAGGGAGGTTGGTGACGTTGAGTCCGAGTGGACTATGTTCTCCGCCTCCATTGTCAATGCGGCTGTTCAGAGCTGTGGCTGCAAAGTCTCTGGTGGCAGCAACCCCTGAACCCGGTGGTGGACACTGGAAGTAAGGGATGCTTTCAAGCTGACGATGGACTCCTATCGAGCCTGGCTGGCTTGTGGGGCTCCTGAGGCAGCTGATAGGTACCAGTGGGCCAAGCGAACTGCAGCCCGGGTGGTTGCCGAGACAAAAACTCAGGTCTGGGAGGAGTTAGGTGAGGCCATAGAGAGGGATTATTGGTCGGCCTCAAAGAAGTTTTGGCAAACTGTCCGGCGCCTCAGGAGGGGGAAGCAGTGCACTGCCAACGCTGTATGCAGTGAGGGTGGGAATCTGCTAACTTCAACTGGGGATACTGGTCCTTCGAACTGGTCTTCCACTGAGGAAGCAGAGGGTGAGTTACCCAGGGGTTGGACTCGACCATTGCCTGGGCTGAAGTCGCCGAGGTATTTAAGAAGCTCCTCTGTGGCACCGGGGGTGGATGAGATCCGCCCTGAGTACCTTAAGTCTCTGGATCTTAGTCTTGGTTGACACGCCTCTTTGGCGTTGCATGGAGGTTTGGGACGGTGCCTCTGGACTGGCAGACCGGGGTGGTGGTCCCTCTTTTTAAGAAGGGGGATCGGAGGGTGTGTTCCAACTATAGAGGGATTGCACTCCTCAGCCTCCCAGAGAAAGTCTATGCCAGGGTACTGGAGAGGAGAATTCGACCGATAGTCAAACCTCGGATCCAGGAGGAACAATGCGGCTTTCGTCTTGGTCGTGGAACACTGGACCAGCTCTATACCCTCTTTAGGGTACTGGAGGGTTCGTGGGAGTTTGCTCAACCAGTTCACATGTGTTTTGTGGACTTGGAGAAGGCATTTGACCGCATCCCAGAGTGTGAAGCGGCTGGGATGAGAATCAGCACCTCCAAATCTAAGGCCATGGTTCTCAGCAGGAGAAGGGTGGCCTGCCCCCTTCAGGTTGGTTGGGAGTTCCTGCCTCAGGTGGAGGGGTTTAAGTATCTTGGGGTCTTGTTCACGATTGAGGGAAGGATGGAGTGAGAGATTGACAGACGAATTGGGGCAGCTTCTACAGTAATGCGGTCGATGTACCGGTCTGTCGTGGTGAAGAAGAAGCTGTGCTGCAAGGTGAAGCTCTCGATTTACCGGTCAATCTACGTTGCTACTCTCACCTATGGCCATGAGCTTTGGGTCATGACTGAAAGAACGAGATCCCGGACACAGGCACCCGAAATGAGTTTCGTCCAATTCTCATCATTTTTTTTTCTCTCCATCTCACAGGCGCACGCTGCTCTCCCCAAACATCTGAATCATGGAAGAGTTTCTGAAGCAGCTTACGAAAATCAGCGTCAGACGCTGCCTTTCATCGGGACGCTGGGGACAGAGTGCTGTCTTTTCCCCGGAGGGTGGTCCAGGAGCGACGCACGCCGGAGGGCACCCAGCGACCAGTACACAGGCCGGTAAGCCCCCGGGATGAACCGATGCCCACAGATCCACCCACGCCGGCTACAAAGAAATGGATGGCAGGCTGCGCGGTACACCGAGAAGTCCCAAGAATATCTCCTAAAATAACTATTGAAGTTCAAGGAAGGAATTATAAAGCTGTTCTGGAAGCAGTATTACGTTGATGAGACCGGAGGTGATAGGACCCTGGCCAACACTGAAAGGTACAGTCCCTGTCACATGTGTTCATGGCGATACTTAACAGGTGCCGATGTGCGCAGTCACCATCTGAAGCGGAGACGTGAAGGAAGTGCTCGATGTCGGGGTAATGAAGCATATACCAGTAGGTGTTCTGCTGGGACGTGACTGGCTGGGGTTCGAGAACGCTTTCTCATCCGCCGCGCAGCCTGCTCTACCACCACGCCGAAGACGTCGACGGCCATCCCGGGGAGCTCGACCTGCCTTTGCCACCACGGACTGCTGGAGAGATGGTGAGTCCCCCTCCCATGATTCTAATGTCTTCTTTGATGTATTCCAGCAGGTCACGGGAGGGGGAGCCTTTGGAGTAGCCCAATGAGAGGATGACAAGTTAAAACATTGCTAGAAACAGGTTCGGACTATCGATCAACAGGAAGTCTATCCAGCCCCTCACCCTCTCCCGCACTTCATAGTCCAGAACGGCCTGTTGTACTGTGTTGCCCAGAGGAGGGGGGAGGAAAAACGACTACTAGTGGTCCCGAGCTCCAAGACGGAAACGGTGATAGAACTGGCGCATGCTCACCCCATGGCCGGGCATCTTGGAGCTCAGAACATGACTCAGAAGATAAGGGACCGGTTTCATTGGCCTGGCCTGGAGGCTGAAGTTAAACCATTCTGTGCCGCCTACCCAACCTGCCAACGCACGTTTCCGGTGAAACCTCCCCCCAGCCCTCTCATTCCTCTGCCCATCATCGGGGTGCCCTTTGAGCGGATCGGTATGGATCTGTTGTGGTCGCTGCCAAAGTCCAGTCTGGGTCACGAGCACATCCTGGTCATCGTTGACTACGCGACTAGATTCCCGGAAGCCATCCCTCTCCGAAAGGCAACTTCGAAGGCCATAGCACAGGAGCTATTTCTGCTTGCTAGTCGCGTAGGGATCCCATCAGAGATCCTGACTGACCAGGGAACCCCCTTTATGTCCCGGCTAATGGCTAATTTGTGCCGGCTGCTGAGGGTACAACAAATCAAGACATCTGTGTATCACCCACAAACTGACGGCTTGGTGGAGAGATTCAATAAAACATTAAAGCAAATGCTCAGAAGAGTCGCATCTGAATATTGAAAGGACTGGGATCAACTTCTGCCGTATGGGCTCTTCGGAATTCGTGAGGTGCCCCAAGCCTCAACCGGGTTCACCAACTTTGTCGGCCGCCCAGAAGACGGAGCTGAGGCACCTGGTCGGTCAGTTCCAGGATGTGTTTTCGGAGACCCCGGTCCGAACAGACGTAATACAGCATGAGATACTTACCAAGCTTGGAGTCATCATCCGGCAGCGGCCCTACCGTATTCCAGAAGCCCGTCGGCAAGCTGTAGAGGAGGAGGTACAACAACTGCTTAAGCTGGGGGTAATAGAACCATGGTCCAGCCCCATTTTCTGGTCCTGAAGCCAGATGGAACCCTCAGATTGTGCAACGATTATCGACAACTGAATGAGGTATCACAGTTCAATGGCTACCCCATGCCCCGGGTGGATCAGCTGCTGGAACGTTTGGGAAGGACCCGATACATCACAACGCTGGACCTCAAAAAGGGTTATTGGCAGGTGCCACTGTCAGAAGATGCCAAATCAAAAGCCGCCTTCTCTACACCGTCAGGACACTGGCAATATCGGACCCTTCCCTTCAGCCTCCACAAGGCACCGGCCACGTTTCAGCGGCTCATGGTTGTTATTCTACGGCCACATCAGGACTACACCGCCGCCTACTTAGACGACGTTGTAATCCACTCGGAGGCATGGGAGGAACATCTGGAGAGACTGCATCTAATCTCAGGAGGGCTGGAATAACCACCAATCCCCGTAAATGCCCCCTTGCCAGAACGGAAGGGAAGTACCTGGGCTTCATCATCGGACACAGACTCATAAAACCGCAGGAGAAGAAGGTCCAGGCGGTTCAAGACACACCTCGACCCACTACGAAGACCCAGGTACGAGCCTTCTCGGGGTTGTCGGGGTACTATCACTGTTTTATCCCAAGCTTCTCCTCCCTAGCTGCCCCTCTTTCAGACCTGACCAGGAAGGGGCATCCAGAACGGATCCAGTAGTTGGAGCAGGCCGAGGAGGCCTTCCAATCCCTGAATAAGGCCCTCTCGTCAGGGCCAGTACTCCACGCCCCAGACTTCAACCGCCCCTTCTTGGTGCAGACCGATGCTTCCGACATGGGACTCGGAGCCATACTCTCCCAGGAGCATCAAGGGGAGGAGCATCCGGTCGTTTACATCAGCCGTAAGCTGACCCCAGCTGAGAAGAACTACGCTGCGGTGGAGAAAGAGGCCCTCGCCGTCAAGTGAGCAGTCCTGGAGCTCAGGAATTACTAACTTGGAAGGAAGTTTACTCTCTTCACAGATCACACGCCCCTGCAGTGGATGGCCCGGGATAAAGACACTAATGCCCAGGTAACTCGCTGGTTCCTGATGCTCCAGGACTTCCACTTCGACGTGCGACACCGGGCGGGATCTGCGAACTCCAATGCAGATGGCCTCTCGCGGTTTGGGGCAGCTTACGCAGGTCTGTTAGGGGTCACTCCCCACCCACCCCTATCATCCCCTCTCATCTCTTTTTCCAGGACATCGCTTAGAGGGGGGAGTGTGACGGGTGCCGATCAGCGTCGTCCTGAAAACAAAGGATCCACACCTGGAACCCATAAATCCGGGCAAATCGCTCACGACCGGACAAATATAAAAGGAACACCAAAACAAGGAAGTGTTGAGCTACGACTCCATTCTGTTTGGCGTATGACTTACCTGAATTCTCTATTCCCACAGACGAGACGCCGTGAGCGACGAGCCTGGATCACCACTAAGGATCACTGGAAGCACTCAGCACCGCGACCTGGGGAAGGCTGAGCACATTCACCGCCACCATCACCACTGTGTTGACTCACCTGGTTTCTGTTAATAAATCCACCCTCCGGGATTTGTGTTCACCGCATCTCCGTGTTTTGTCGTGTTCTCTAGCGCCACAGATCACAACACACAAAAGTAAAATAATATACTCTGACTTTCTCTTGCTCTGTCTTTTCTGTATCTGAACTGCTCTTCATCTCCCTTGTCTTTGTGTCAGTCTTTCTCATATTCTCCCTTTTCTGTTTGTCTTTGTCTGCCTGTTTCATCATCTCACATTTCTTCATGTATCTGTCTTCTTTTCCTCTCTCTTGAACATATTTTTATGCACATTTTGTTTCTCTTACTAATTCATTCTGCTTTAATTGGTGAGGGACAAATAAAATGAATTCTAGGCTTCTGCTTTAATTTTTGTGTCCAAAGTTCTGTGGAGAGTGATGAATATTTTTATGGACTTAAGTTTAAAAGTTATCATACACCATGCTATGTTGTGTATGGCTGGGATGCTCAGTTCAGATGTAGTTGCTAAAATCTGGCCTTACGAGCTTTGGCCTCAGCAAATCTTGCAATGACAGATTCCATATCCAGTGACTTCCTGACATCCTGCTCGATGGAGATGACAGTAAGTGCAGACAGCCTGTCCTGAGACATAGCTGACCTAAGGTATGTTTTTATTAGTTTCAACGATGAGAAACTTCTCTAACTTGAAGCTACTGTTACAGGGAGAGTGAGGAGTAGTCGTAAAGCTATACTCAAGTTTGGATATACGTCAAGTATGTTCTCTTTATATAAGTAGTCTAGCATCTCAAATGGTAAAAATATATGGGTTGGAAAGGACCTAACTGCACCCTTTACCTCAAGCTTCAGGTCTTCTGCATCAATGTCATCCAATTTCTGTTCTAATCTGTGGCAGCATTCATCCAGCTTCCCTTCATTTTCAGTGTTTCTCATCTTTTCAATTGAGTATATAAATCCATAAAGCTTGTAGAAGATTTCCATGTTGGAAAATCTGTCTTCTATTGTGACAAGAGCTGTATCTACTAGAGGCAGGGAAAAAAAACTATCTTTTGAAGAGCTCTTCTGCAGTTGACTGAGGGTGTACTTACACTAGGCATGGTTGCCATGAACCGAGCCAGATTAAGATTGTCCCCCCTCCCCTCTCCCCCACTGGCCTGCACTCACATATGATTTCTACAAGCGTGCCGGAGCACGCTTACGTCATTATGGTGCGACGGTTTCTGGATAAACAGGAAGAGCGGCACTCTCGCTGAACGCAATGGAGTCCATCGCTGCGGTTTCTTTGTGGATAATAATTTTGAGTTGTTTGGTCCGCGGTGGTCCACAGCCCTCTCACAGCCTGTTGCAAAACCGGTCTGTCACTTTTATGGCACGAAAATTTACATGCAATTTTTGCTGCTCGTATGAGGAGGTTTGCAAGGTACCAGCTGAAGTGCAGCAAGGACTTTGCAGCTTACCGACTACAGTTCCCGTACATCGACAAGGTGAGAATTAATATACTGAAATGTCATTGATTACAACTGAAAAGTGTATAATGACGTTTGAAATACCATGTGTGTATAATGTTTTTTTTTTTTGTAATGATGACAGTAAGCGTTCTATAGCTAATAATCATGTAGTACTCTGTGGTTAATATGTGACCCTGGTCAACAAAGCCAGTCGTAAGTGATCATTTTCCGAAACTGAGATTTATACATGATCTGAAAGGCTTAAGACTGGTTTTGTGGTCCAGGGTCACATATTAGCTACATTTTTGTATTAAGACACCTGTATTAAATGGGACACATCACTTTAATATATACACTGTAATAGTAGTTGTAGTAGTTGTTTATTTAATTACACTTCAAAGTGCTGTAAGGTAATAGTGTATGCATAAACTATATACAGTTAACAATATTTCTTTATTCTGCTGCAGGACCATATGGATTCGGCAGAGATCTGGTGTGTGGTGGCAGCATGTTCTCAGCAGCTGGACAGACTGTGAGTGGAAGGCTAATTTCAGAATGAGAAGGACAGCCTTCTTGCAGTTGTGCAATAGCCTGAAGCCTAACCTTCAAAGACAGACCGCTACATTCAGGAAACCAGTTCCCATGGACCAACGTGTTGCAATATGCATATGGAGACTGGCCACAAATATTGAGTTCAGAACCATCTCCCATTTATCTGGGATTGGTCAGTCAACTGCTGTTAGCATTACCAACCATGTAGCCTCTGCAATTGTTAAAACGATTGCTTTCCCTTTTTATCAGAACACCCTCTGAACAGGAATTTGAAAGCATCATTCAGGGTTTCAGAGACAGGTGGGGCTTCCCACAAAGTGGAGGAGCTATTGATGGCACTCATTTTGGGATTTTACCTCCGCCTGTAAGGTCTGCAGACTACTACAACCGGAAAGGTTTCTACTCTGTTATTCTGCAAGGTGTGGTTGACCATCGACTTATGTTCTGGGACATTAATGTGGGATGGCCGGGCAAGGTTCATGATGCAAGAGTTTTTGCAAATTCATCCTTGTTTGAGAGGGGTCAGAGTAATACCCTGTTCCCTCGTATAACAGAGAGGTTTGAAGGAGTAGATGTGCCAGTGGTAATTTTGGGGGATGCTGCATATCCATTACTGCCATGGTTGATGAAACCATATCCAGAAAATCATCAAACAACCCCGGCACAGACAACCTTCAACAACTGCCTCAGCAAGGCACGGATGACTGTGGAAAGGGCTTTTGGCCTCCTGAAAGGATGGTGGAGATGCTTAATGAAAAGGTGTGATTGTCGCATAAACAACATGAACACAATTATCAGCGCCTGTTGCGTGCTTCACAATATTTGTCAAGTAAATGGTGAGGAATGTGAGGAAATTGTGAACAGTGGATGGAATCCTCTTAATCCAGCCACCAGGTCAAATGCCACCAGAGATGCATTATGTTCATATTTCTCAAGTCTGTAGAAATATCTAATATTTCAAGAGGATGGTTTTCATTTCATTCTTTAGTGTCATTCTGCTACTATATTCAGTGCATTTAAATTTATTCTATGTACTTATTGGTTTACTATGACTTATGTTTGTGCTGTTGTCAACAAAGTCATATTATTCATTTCATGAACAGTGCAGGAGTTATTTGTTAATAACACACCCAACATAAGATACTGCCCAAAATATTTTATTCATAAAATCAGAAGCACTTCCCACAGAAAACAAACAGTATTGCATAGAACATAACCTTTTGCAGTGGTGAAAAAAATTAGAAAACAAATCAAATACAAAGTGCTCTATATTAAGGCACTTCTGGGAAAGAAGTTTTTTCAAAAATGTAAATTTGCTTGCAGTATACTTTCCTTCAATGTGCAGACATACCTGAGTATCATTATTCAATACAGCATAGGAGGCATAGGGTTGAGGTGGAATAATAAAATGTAGTGGTAGTGCATAGTGTCAGTGTAAAGTGCATAGTACATATATGCTACAGAAAATGAAACAACTTTTGGTCAAATTTACCTTTTACAAACATTTTAATAATAAAACCCCCAAAAAAGATCAAACTTAACTTTTACAATAAAATGCTAATTTTTAATACAATAACAAAAACTAGTACAACTACACCTTTACAGGTTACGATAAACATTTGTAGAGTTATCATGCTCAGAGTAGGGTGATGATGTCTCAGCATGGTATGTATACCGCAGATGAGGAGGAGGAGTAGCGGGAGGAGGAGCACGAGGAGAGGAATGGTTAGGATAGGGATGGTGATGAGAGCGTGAGGGAATCATGACATCAAATAGTCTGTTCATGGTTTGCAGGAACATCATTTTTGTTTCTTTGCATTCCTCCCTCTGCTGTTGCAGTCGAGGCTCCTCCATTTGTACTTGAGCCTTCATCCAGCTATCAAGCATTTCTTTCTCCTGCTGGTAACACAGGTGCTCCCCTTGCATGAATTCTTCATGATGCCGTTTCTGCATGTCTAGAAAGGCAGTCATCATGTCACTTACTTCTTCCTTTCTCTTTTTGCCTTGTCCTAAAGGTATTGTTTCAGGTTCAGTCCTTTCTGTTGTGTCCTGTGTCTCATCACCAGTGTTTGAAGCAATTGTTGAATCTGAACTGAGTGATGTGACTGTTGAAATAAAAGCAAAATAAACATAAATTTAAACATTTTAAAAATAACAGTAAACAAATATCCCTAATGGATTTTTTTTTTCTTTTTGTAGTAAAACCCAGTTTAATCAGCACACACATGGTCAAATTGTGGAAAAAAAGGATGTACTACAGTAACCATGGTTTATTGGTTGGATTTGTAGTAAAACCTTGTATACTTTACTTTAGGGACATGCACATACTAAATCAACAGAATAGCTATCAAATGTAACTGGTCTGGATAATAATGTTACTCACAACTTTGGGATCTCCAGTCCTGTGTCCTCCTTTTCAGATGACGAAGATTCCAGCGATCTTTGCAGATGGGACTCCAGCACATTCGGTTGACTAGATGGTTTGCTGCCAATTATGCTGTCGACAGCGTCATACCATTGAAATGTATCTTTTTCGTCTGCAGAGCTGCCAGATTTACAGAGTGCATCCCGTACCTTTAAATACTGTGCCCGCAGTTTTTTTTACCTTGTCTCGACACTGCTTGGTGGTTTTTTGGTATCCATGATGAATAAGATAATCAAGGATTTTGCGAAATATATCGGAATTTTTATGCGTTTTGTCTAGCTGTTTTTGTATGCTCTCATCTGGCCAAATTTCCAACAAACATTGCACCTCTGCTGAAGACCAAAGCTACCCTTTCCCTGCCATACTGGTTTTGGAGCAAACAGGAACAGGAATTTGTTGCAAACAGGAACAGGAATTCATCGCAAAAACATGACGTCACACATCCTGTTACATGCTCCAGCGCGGTTAGCAGTCACACTACATGCGAACCGCGCCCGAGTCCAACTGAACAGTGAGTGCTCTGGCACACCTCTTCCAAGCGGGCCAGGGCCAGCTAAACATACCGCACACGGGCACGTTTCGGAGCACTCACACTAGTCAAACGAACCACGCTTTGGTGGTCAAATGCACTCGGGCACAGTTCAAACTGCCTAGTGTGAGTACACAGTGAGTGTGCTCTGTTCCTTCATACTCAAACTGTTTAGTTTTTCTTCTCTGATGCACCTCAGGCCAGCACATCTCCACCTCAAGCGTTTCTGCTATCTCCCTAGCATCTGTTTCAGCAGAATTAAATCCATGATTGCGAAATTCCTGCAGGATCTTCCTTACTTTATTTATCTGGAACAACATATTGTACCACACAATGGTACTTACCACAAAATACCACTTCTGCAGCTCCTGGCAGATGCTTTCAGCTGCTGAGACAACATCTGCATCTTGTTTCTCTATGACATACTCCTTTAGAGCAGATAATGCCTTTACAATTTCAGGCAACTGGTAACAAATAGCTTTCACAGCTTCAACTCTGCACTCCTACCTGGTGGCTGACAATGCCTTCAGTGTAAAATTCTTGACATGTTCTTTGAGAATGGTCCAACGGTGAACTGAAGAGCTGAAAACAGTGTAAAGCCGCTGTAAAAGCCCAAAAACTGATGGACATCACAGAAGACTTGGCTGCATCACCAACAACAAGATTTAGTGTATGACTTCCAAAAGGAATGCATAAAGCTTTGGGATTTAGTTCCAGCACTCTCTTTTGGACTCCCTGCTTTTTACCTTACATTTTGCTCCCATTATAATAAGATTGGCCTCAACAATTGTACAGAGCCAGTCCTAGAGTTTCTAGGTGGCCTAAACATGTCTCACATAAGCCTTTTCCTGTTGTGTCAAGTCCCTGAAGAAATCCAACAAAGTGTTCATGGATGGAGACACCCTTTGATAACTCACAACTAACAATTCTTAGCACTACTGATAGCTGTTCACTGTGACTGAGCTCTGGTGTGCAGTCCATAATCACTGCATAGTATTTGGCTGTTTTAACTCTCTCAACAATTGCATCAGTTATACATTTTGCCACAATGGAAATTATTTTATTTTTAATCTGTTTACTTAAATAAGTGTCACTTAACTTTATTTTTTCTGAATTCTCCTCAAATGCTCCTGCATGACTAGATCAAATTGAGCCATTAACTGTACTTGTCCAAGGAAATTTCCATTACCTGACTCAAACAATCTGTCAGAGAGGCCACGAAATGCAAGATTGTGGTCTGCTAGATGGTTTACAATTGCAATAAATCTTCTTAAAATCTCTTTCCAGCGGTTGACTTCAAAAGCAATTTGTCACGCCGTCAGGCAGGGTTTCAGGTTCTGTGTTTGTTTTAATTGTGTGTTTGTGTTCACGTGTCTGATCATTTGTAACCCGCCCTGTCATTATTGCTTACTTTCTGCCAGCCCTGTATGTGTCCAGGTGTTTTGTTTCATCTTTGATTGAATAGATTATTTAAACTGTGTCTTGTGTTAAGCATTTGTTGATCGATAACGTTTCATGTCTGCAAGTTGGTCAAGTCTGCTTTGGTTTTGCGTTTTCGTCAGCTCTATTGAATTTGGTTTTGGAATAAATGTTCACATTATCATTAAGCTTCCTGCCTCTGAGTCCCTTGTTCGCCGGTGAGAATTTGGATTCGGAAATGCCAGAGTTAATCCCCACTACTCTTGATCAGTCTCGGTCTGGTGCCAACCCTGAATTCAGTCCCGAGAGAGTCCCAGATCATTCATCCCCAGCTTCAGCTCTCAATCCAGGCTGGTCACCGGAGGGAGACCTCTCCAATACTTTTTGGGGGAGGGGTGAAGGTGCCTGGTTCACGATGGGGAGGGGTGGGTCGGTGCTTGAATCACCTGTATCTATCTGTGACTTTGATCTATCATGGCCTGAACCACCTGAATCTATCTGTGACTCTGACACCCCATACCCTGAATCAGCTATGATGGCTGTTGGACTCTGGCCCGAACCAAGCTCAGGTATGATCTCGGCCATTATTAACATTTCAGTGTTCTACGTTCCAGTGTGGTCATTCCCGCCATCTGGTTTGCCTCTGTGGGCCTCTCTACCACCCGCTCTGCCCTGGAAGAGAACTGCAGCATCACAGAGGGCGTTCCCACCGCCTGCTCCGCCCCGGAGGGTCTCTTAGCCACCTGCTCCGCCTCTGAGAGTCTCATCGCCACCTGCTCTGCCCTGGAGGGTTCTTGAACTGCTCGGGAGAGCTTCCTCGTTGACTGATCCACTGGAGAACGTCTCCGCCATCTGATCCGCCCTGGCGGGCATCTCTGCCTTGGCTCAAGGAGGATCCTGATCCACTTCGGGTCTTTGAGTACTCTATGTTGTCTGGGAGGCCCCCTAGGACTCTGCCTTGTGCAACTCCCGGACACCCATCCATCCCATCCCCTGTATGGGGTTTTGTTCCACCCTCCTTAAGACTTGCGTTAGTTATGTCTGGAAGCCGCAGCTAGGGGGAGGGCTATGTCACGCCGTCAGGCAGGGTTTCAGGTTCTGTGTATGTTTTCATTGTCCATGTGCTTTTTGTTTGTTCACGTGTCATTTGTAACCCCGCCCTGTCATTATTGCTTACTTTTTGCCAGCCCTGTATGTGTCCAGGTGTTTCGTTTTGTCTTTGATTGAATAGATTATTTAAACTGTGTCTTGTGTTAAGCCTTTGTTGATTGATAACGTTTCATGTCTGCATGTTGGTCAAGTCTGCTTTGGTTTTGCGTTTTCGTCAGCTTTATTGTAATTGGTTTTGGAATAAATGTTAACGTTATCATTAAGCTTTCTGCCTCTGAGCCCCTTGTTCGCCGCTGAAGAGCAAAGCCGCGACATCACCAACCAGCACTGTGACACAATTAGATCTTGGTTTATCTGATTTATAGCTGTGTTTGTTTGTAGTTTTTGTGAAATATTATGCCAAGTACCCATGTTTGTGACATGTTCAGCAGACCTCTCATGCTGTCTCAAGTGGGCTGCAAGATTTTTCCAGTTATTGAACCCATTCCCACTAAGTGTCCTTTTCTTGATTACCAAACATACGGCAGTAATTTTTTCACTGTACACGAGCCAGGACCCTTTTTATCTTTTCTCCATTCTTCATTTGCAGCTAATAGTAGCTGCTTGTAAATCTTTGCACTTTTTTATTTTTCGGATAAGTTCTGTCCTTGATCTGAACTGGGCCTTTCTGCACTATTGAGCAGCGCTCTTTGTCAGTGAGATGTTTTGGCCACAATGATGGATCTTCTTCAAGTGTTACAGTAATAAATTGTTCAGAATGCTTGCTAATAGTACTCAGTTGCTGTATTACAGTCTTCGTCATAGACATTCCTATAATCACTTAAAGTGAATGTGGAAGTGCTGTTACCTGCAATTAAAGTTTTCTGTGAATTTAATTTGCATCTAGCTCCAGCATCGACTGAGCAGCCTGGGCTGACACTGTCAGGAGCAACGGTTAGTAGTAGTAGTTTCTCTGTGCTGGTAATTAGATTAGATTAGATTCAACTTTATTGTCATTACACATGTACAAGTACAAGGCAACAAAATGCAGTTTAGGTCT
>JAUMHG010000069.1:9132768-9149235 GCA_032359395.1 Enteromius anoplus
TGGCTGTCATTCTCCTCTCCTGCAACGAGACATATAAAGACTTTCAGTTTGTTTATTGATTCCCAGTTTTTGGATGATCTTTAGTTTGCTTACCTTTGTTGTAGTTTTATCATCCTGTTGAATAAACATTGTATTTACTTTACATTGGAGTCTGTCCGCTTCGTTACACTCTATACTTTAATATTTAGTTGGAAGATTCTCTATGTGCTGAGCATTAACTGACTGCTGTGATGTGAGCCGGCTAGCAGACGGTCGGTTTAGCCAGTCTGTCTGCTTTCTGACCTGGGCCCCAGTTAGTCAAGTGTGAGATCTAAGACTATGTGACATATTTCTAGAGAGAAGAGCGGCACCAACCCAAGAAGGATGAAGACCATCTCTTTTCTCAAAAGCCATACCCAACGAGATTGATGGATTAATCACTTAACACAGTAGTTTGATAAACTTGTGAAAAAAGGAGTGACGGAGTGAATGAAAAGGGAAACAATAAGTGGAGCGAGAAAAAATAAATAAAAGCGAGAGGAGGCACGAATCACAAGCTAACCGGCAAATGAACGCTAATGAGCTGCACTCGGTTTTTAGAATGAAAGTTAACGATCAACAAACCAATAAGTTGGATAAATACTATAGGAAATATTGAGGTAGTTAGGTTGTATATTTATCACTATAAACAGCCGCAAGTGATATACAGAAATACAAAGCTACGTAGTGTGACGGATACCGATCAGCGTCGCCCTGACAACACAGGACACACACCTGGAACTAATCTGCCCGGGGCCAATCGTTCAGGGCAGGACCCATATAAAAGAGACACGAAAACGAGGAAGTAGTGAGCCACGACTCCATTCTGCTGGATGTTTGACTTACCTTTGTTTACTCCTCAGATTCGCCGTGAACGACGAGCCCGGCCAGCCAAGGACCACAAGAGCCACTGGAAAGGATTAAAAGGGGATTAAAGTCACATTGAGCACCGCCACCATCACAGCACCGTATTGTCTTACTCACCTGAATTGTCAAATAAACCCACCCTCCGGGGTTTGTGTTCACCTTACCACGCTGTTGTGTCGTACTCTCTTGCGCCAAAGATCACAGTATCCGAACTACAAACACACAGTAGACACTCAGCAAAGCTGCATTGGTTTCACAATTCAGTTCCATTACGATTATCATGTCAACAATTCAAGTCAATTCGATACCACAATGCATCACAAAGCATCAGTTATATCAAATTTATTTTGAGCTTTTTTCTAAATTTACTTTTTTATTTTTTATATTTATTTTAAATTATATTATTTCATTAATATAAAATATATATTTTAAGGTTTGCTCAATCAATAAGGACCCAACTGCTTCAAACTACACAGCATGAAGTGAGGGATTAAGGGCGTGCTAGTTACGACCTTCCCTTGCCAACGATGGAAAGCCCATGGCAACGGCTCATAAAGAGTCCCCCTGGTGAAGATCAGAGTATGTGAGCGCAGTGGAGCGGCAAGAATTTCCGCTCTGCGTTCAGAGCATTTCATGATCACTCTACTCCAGCTCCGCTCCGGGTTTACCATTTCCCGCTCCTCGCTCCCTCCTCACTTGATCCTCGCTCCATGAAAAAATGTCTTATTAACGCTCCACTGTAATTTTTCATTATTTATTTATTTTTATATCGAACCTCTGTGCATTCAGTAAAAAACAAATACAATACTCGGAGAAAAACATAGTGTGAGTACACCCAAAGTCTATTCTTATGGCACCAAAAACCCCGGACTGAGTTTAAGTCTTTAGAACAATGGTAGAAGCTACCACAATAGTAACAGGTCCGTAAGCTTATTTTATGTAAACAGGATTTAGGCTGCGCTCCGGGCGGGTTATGATTGGTTGAAATGGCGAGATCACATCTGATTGGTTAAAGAGCACGACTGACGCGGACTGACTCTGAAAAGAAAGTATTTTGCAAGACGCTTTATGCAAGGACGACATATTAGTAAGTCTTTAATATAGTTTAATATAGTCTATTTGATTTATTAGATTTTTTGGAGTTTTGGTCAATACTTTAAAAGAGCAATACAAACGTTATATGATGATTTTAATAGTTCAGTTAAACTTCCACGAGGAACAACTCACAGATTTAATACTTCCAGAGGTATTAAACAAGGTGATCTGGCGGCTCCTTTTTTATTTTTTCTAGTTATGCAAACGATGACTTTACATTTGCATAAGGGCTCTTTTCAAGGAATCAGAATTAGAGATAGAGAAATTAAATGTTGTCAGCTTGCTAATGATACAGCTATCTTTTTGAAAGATATATCACAGGTTGAGTGCCTTAAAACATTTTCTGTTTTAGAAACAGAGCAAAACTCCTTCCAGCCTCAGTCAACGCTATTTCATTCGAACCCACCTTGGTCTCTTCTCACCTCCGCCAGCAGATTTTGTCAGGTAAAGATGTCGACCTTTTCACACTCCTCTCATCCTTTTCACCTAGACCTGCAAATCGCCAGGTGGAATACGACAGCTTCACCATCACTCTGAAAAACCCATCCTCCAATCCATCCCGCCCTCTCACATTTCCAGAATTCTCAACCGTTTTCCTCCATTACACCAATGTCATTTGCTCTGTTTATCCAGCAAACTCAATGATTACCTCGCCATCGTGTCGGAGCTCGCGTCCTTCTATGGCGGAACCCATTTCTATACTTATCACCGAATGTTCACCGCCAAAGCCGCCACCAGGGTGTCCCAGTGGAACTAGTGTGTCTACTGGGGCGCCCTGGACCTGGATCTCCATAATCGAGTCTTCACCGGCTGTCGTAATTTCACCTGCGCGATCTGCAGGTCTACCAATAGATGCTTCTGGTCTAACTGCAAATACTTCCACATCTGCTCATTCTTCGGGGGGGGGCCCATTCAAAAACCATTTGTTCTTCCCACAATAAACACACTAAAAAGTGTTTATCGACTCCTGTCAATGTTTCCTGTCTATCTACTGAACTCTCATTTTACCCTGACCCTAACTTCTCTCATTCTCTGTTATCAGGTCAAACTAACGGTTTCCATTCCGGAGTCACCACCATACCTACTCAGTCTCTAATCTGCCCCAACCTCCTTTCCGCTAACGCAGAACCCGATTCAGTGGACACTCTAATCAAACATGATCCACATAATCGGTCTTTTCCCTACCCCTCCCTTTAGCACTTTCCGGGTCAGCCCCATTGGCATCACAACCCGGAAGTTCTCAGGGAAAAAGAGATTAATCATCGATCTCTGATCCCCCCCCGTAATTCTCCCATCCCATGCACCAACAGTCTAATTCCTCTAGAGGAATTTTCCCTTCTCTATCATAACGTTGACCAAGCCATCGAACTAATCAAAAAAGTTGGTAAATCTGCCTATATAGTCATGCCCATCCATCCTGACTTCTGACACCTTTTCGGCATTCAGTGGCGAAATCAATTTTACTTCGCCATCTGACTTACCTTCGGTTGCAAAAGCAGTCCCAAAATATTCTCTTCGAAGCCATATGCTGGATCCTCCACAACAACTACCAAATCCACCACCTCATTCATCTCCTAAACGATTTCCTCATAATTTCCCCTTCCCTCGCCCCGCCCGCAGCCGACCTTTCCGCTGTCCTCAAACTTTTCAACAAGCTAGGGATTCCCATAGCCCAAGAAAAAAGCGTTGGGCCCCAACACATGCATTGAATTTTTGGGCATTAACCTCGACTCCCAAAAATTCGACGCTTCCCTCCCTAAAGAAAAGCTAGACAGAATCACCTTAATCGCCTCCAATCTCCTCATCCACCCCCAATGCTCTAAAAGAGAACTCCTCTCAGTTTTAGGGCACCTCAACTTCGCCATGCGCATCATACCGCAAGGCAGACCCGTTATTTCCCACCCATCATCTCTAGCCTATTAAGTACCAACTTAAGAGGATCCCTTGACTCTGTCAGGTCTCTGCCTGAACGAACTGCAAATCTGGGTCTCCTTCCTTTCCCAGTGGAACGCCCATTCATTCTTCTACAATGATTGCTTAGCCAACCCCGTAGACATTCAACTTTACACTGAAGCTGCCTCAGTAGGTTTCGGAGGCTTCTATCGTAGCCGATGGTTCGCCTCCCTCTGGCCCCCCGAGCTACTTGAAATCTCACCCCTTTCAGTTTCCACAGCCCTTTTTGAACTCGCCGCCGCCCTTTGGGGACACGAATGGTCCTCCTCCTGCATATTTGTCCATTGCGACAATGAGGCCACAGTTCAATGCATAAACAAACACAGTTCTCACTCCCCCGCTATCATGCCCCTTCTCAGACACTTGAGTACATTCTGGTAGTAATAGACCACTTTACCAGATTTTCCCAGGCTTACCCCACCAAAAACAAATCAGGACAAACTGCGGCTGAACGGATATACATTGACTACATACCTCGTCTGGGTTATCCAAATTGTCTCCACCATGATCAGGGACGTGAGTTCGAGAACAATCTGTTTCGCACTCTTGGACGGCTGTCAGGGGTCGGACACTCACAAACATCTCCATACCACCCTCAGTGCAATCCTGCTGAGAGGTTCAACCGTACACTGTTGCAAATGTTACGGACATTAACAGACAGAGAAAAGGAGAAATGGAAAGAACATTTGCCACAAATGATACATGCATATAACTGTACTCGCCACGAGTCCACCGGATACTCACCTCATTACCTGCTGTATGGGCAACATCCCCGTCTCCCCGTGGATCTCTTGTTTGGATTACTGGGAAACAACGAATCAGTGACACACAAGGGATATGTGGATAAGTGGTCAAAATGGATGACGGAGGCGTATAAGATTGCCAACAAATCCGACCTGTTATCAAGTGCAAAGAACAAGGCCTACTATGATCAAAAAGGTGAGGGGTGTGGTCCTCAAACCAGGAGATCGAGTACTGGTCCGAAATATGGGTGAGCGAGGTGGACCCGGCAAGGTACGCTCATACTGGGAGAAGAGGATCTATGTAGTGAAGGAGTCAATCTCAGACAATCTGGTATATGTCATCCATCCTGAGGAAGACCCAAATGCAAGGGACAGAACCATACACAGAAACTTGCTGCTGTTAGTGAATGACTTGTCTGTTGAGAACTCAGCACAGCCAGCTGACTCTGTTTTAAAACCCCATCTGAGGCAAAAGCAGCCTCAACAGAGAGTAATCTCTGCGGACAAGAATGGGATATTGAATATTGATGAGGAGGATGAGTGGATAGGAGGTTATTGGCTGAGAACACCTTTAGTCAGGAAGGAAAATTATCAAGTTGGACATGACAGATCAGCGGCCTCAGGGAGGAAGCAAAGTAGGGGGCCAAAGTCATCTGCTACAACAGTGCCCGGTCGGACTCCAAAGAAACTGACCATGACCCACAAAGAAGGTCCAGATACATTACTGATGAGGGAAACCGAACCGATGGATGCATACTTACCAGATGGACGAGAGGCACCTGTAAGAGACTACATACACACGGGTGAGACAAACCTACCTGAAAGAGAAGATAAACAAAGCTCACCGGATAGAGAAGTGGAAGTGGTGTTAGTTACCTATCTCAGCTTGAAGAGACAAATGGACATGAGGAGCAAGTACAAGAGGAAAGACAGAGTTTCCCCCCTACTATGACTTTGCCTGCGGGAGAAACACACAGAGAGGTTAGAAGGTCAGCCAGAGAGAGAAGGCCGAGGCCGATATTCACTGGGCCAACCCTCATTACAAACCCATATAGAGTCCATTTCTTCGCAGTTTACCAACCCCCCCCTGCCACATCTGCATAGCCAGTTCATTTTACCCACTGTTTATACACCTCATATGTACATGCCGTATACCTATTACATGCCAGTTACTACACACGGTTACTAGACAACGACTGGAGTAGAAGTTTTGTTTTGTTTTACATGGGAAAATGTCGGTAGTCATTTTTTGTTTGTCGGGGTGGATGTGACACTCACAAAATAAGTTTTGTTGAGATTTTATTTGTAGTTTCCTTTCCTTCTATTGCAACAGAATTTTATTTTATTCTGATGTATATCATTGGATGTTAATGAGAGAGTACGAAAAAGCACACAACATGTATTTCATAAAATAGACACAGGGTGGCACTAATCGCGAGTAGCGTCACACGGGAACGTTTAGCGATGCTCAGAGCAAGATGAGCTCATAATCCAAGTTAATGAATGAGCAAATGTGTTCCTGCATCACTGATTTCCCTGTAATTTTTAAAATATTTCCAGGTCAGTGACACACCTTGTATGTGACTCCAGATGTTTATAAGCTTATATGAATTCCCAGTGAAGTGTGCTCCGTAAATTAAAAACATGTAAAATGTGTAAACAGTTTAAATTGACAGTATGTAGCTGAGAAAATGGCGGCCAACACCCGCAGATTGTTTTATTTATTTCTTATGGCTTCGGGGCATTGGCGGGTTATTTCAGCATGCGTGGAAAATAGCTATGTGTGTTAAAAGGGTACTATACATGTGAAATGTGAATGTACAGCATAAGACCAGTTACGGATCCTGTTATCCTGTTGTATAAAGTGAACACTTATAAAATGTACATTTATAACAACAATACTCTTTGATAAGAGGACGAAGATGACAGATGTTAAAGAGAAAAGTGCAGATATGAGTGATGATAGATTAAAATGTGATTTAAATGGAACATGTTTATTTTGGTTCCATACAAGTTTTGATAAGCCAATGTTTGTGACTATACATTTATGTGAAAACAGACCTTTCAAGAATATATTGCTTCATGTCATCCTATGGGGATATAACCTGTGCTTAAATGCAAAGCAGAAAAAATAACAGGAAACAATTCATGATTGCAGATACAAAGTTAAATTGAAGTTGAGAATAAAGATAATCCAAGTTAATGGACAATGAGCAACTGAGTTCCTGCGTCACTGATTTCTCTGTAATATTTCATATATTTCCAGGAGAGGATTATCTATATAACTGCCAGCGGGGACCTGGCTGGGACCCGCTACAATATCCTATCATTACTCTTTCTGGTAACACTTGCAAACTTTCTAACCTCACTTACCTCTTTCATACACACTGACTGCAATATAAGGGCCTTATCCCTTTGTCCAATGTTTTTACACTTGACCAATAATCTACCATCCCTCAAAATCTTCGCCATTTCTATGTCTCCCAGCGCTTTCTTCAGTCCATGTGTTAATGCAAACAAACCAACATCGTTTATGTCACTCCCTTCTTTAAACTTAACTAATACCCTCAGATCATCTTCCTGACACATTTTCGTTCTAACAGCTCTATCACCCTCATTTTCATCCTGCTCTAAGGATCTTTTCTCTCTCCCCTGTCCATACTTTTGACTACTATAGTCGTTGTCTATATTCTCAATGCGTATTTGATTTAATTAAGCAACAGATCGATTATTTATCAGTCTTCTAATTTAGATTTTCCTGTTAACTAGAGATTTTGTAGAGCTTAGGAGAAGTATAAATGGCATGATATTCAGCCACTGAAATTCATTTCCTCTTTTCTGACGACAAACTTAACCTCGCTTCATGCTTACAGCTGCTTTTAGATGACTTGGTTTAAATACAGCACAATAGGCATATTTTATTTCTAGGAATGGAATGTAAACACTGTGGGTGCGAGAGATCTAATGTTTCAAAATCATGAAAAGTGGTAATTTCATCTGTTAAATTTAATTCGCTGCTTATTATTAATTGGACCTGCTCTTCAAACATTTATTCACTAATCTTCATTCTGTTTTCTCTCTGGCTATTTTAGATAACAGCAAGCTCTGGCACTCAGAGTGTTGGAGCTCATGCCATCAGGGGAGGAGGGGGTCATAGCTCTAGCAGGACAGCAGAGGAGGGGTTCTCAATCAGACCCAGCAGTCACACCAAACAGACATAAACAGCATGAATAACAGCTGTAATAAATAGCACAACCGATTGAATTTATGACCGGATGTATTTGGGAAGTGTACAGTCCGGATTTTGGACCAGGTGTACGGGTTATTGGACAGTTTTTTTTTTTCCCCCTAATAAAACGATAAATCAACCCATAAATACCTCTTTTGTCATTAGCAATAGTATATTAACTACTATCAGCTCATTAGAAAGACAGCTCTGTGCATGAGCTGTGTTCCAACTGACGTGTACGCTACACAGTGTTCATTGCTCCCCTCTCCCGAAGCAGGGGAAATCTATTAGTTTACTTCACTTCAAAACATTCATTCATGGATTTGCGCTGTAAATAAGTGAATATGATCATGCCGGTCCTCGCGCCTCACCGCTCTGAACATTTCGTATGTTTTTCTTGTCGCTTGAGACATTTACCAACGTATGTGCCTTGCGAAGTGGACACCACTGATGATTCAAAATTCGAAGCGAAATTATTCGTTCCATTCAAAGTGCATTTAAGTGTGGGAGACGTAATTTCAATCATATTCACTTATTTACAGCGCAAATCCGTGAATGAACGTTCCGAAGAGAAGTAAACTTTAATAGATTTCCCCTGCTCAGGGAGAAGGGAGCAATGAACACTGTGTGGGGTACACGTCAATTGGAACACAGCTCATGCAGGGCGCCCTCTTCTAATGAGCTGATTATCAGAATCAGGTGCGTTAACAAAGAGAGACATGCTAAATATGCAGAGCGGTGGGGTGCGAGGACCAGGATTGAGAACCGCTGTTCTAGAAGATTAATTCTTCAAACAGTGGTTCAAGAGGATGTGATGATGTTCGTTCAAGAGTCACTCACAACTTATCTGTCCATAAAGCCTATGAGAAATCAATCTCATTGGATTTCACAATATTTCAGCATGTTATTCTTAATAAGTGAGGGTCATTTTTTAGAATTTTGTACTCAAGTTAAGTCTCTGAGAGCCTGAGACATTGAACTTGTGGAGACTCCAAGGAAGGTTCAGTTCTGGAAAATAATGTAGCTGGAGACTTAATGATGATTCCTGGTGGTTTTTGACCTAATTCTTGACAGTAATTCTTGATTATTTTGCAATTAATGTGTCTTTTCTTCTCCACCTGTTTTTGCTTTTGACTGTGCTGACCCAATGAGCATTTAATGCCCAGTGGTAATTTCTCAACTTTGTTAATTCTATTATGGCATTCATTTTGCATCCTTCTGTAACGCTGGCTTTGCGGGAAGGACGAGCAGAGATTCAGATTCTTCAAATAACAGTTATTTAATACTCACAAAAGGATTTACAAACAGGCAGGTAGGCATATCAGGGAGCACACACAACGTAGACACATGTAATGAACCGACCACAAGGACTAAACTGAACGGAACTTAAATAGGGCAGACAATGAAGCTAAATGATTAGACACACCTGAACAGAATAGACAATTAACAGAAATTGGGTCACACTGAGCACATGGGGAAAACTAACAACAAACACAGTTCAGGGGCATGACACCTTCTAATGGGCATTTAATAATTTTTTACTTTTAGTCTGAGTTTAATCTCTTTAATTTCTAGGTTAATTTTATCTGGAAAAAGAAAACTTGCCTAATAATTTTAGCACACCTGAATATAAAGAGGTTCTGACTTTCAGCCTTCCTGAACAATTACATATGACTTATATATGCTTAAATACAAAATCAATAATAGTTATTAAGATTGATGTGGTTTGGGACTTGTAAAATGTTCTTGTAAAAATAAATATAACCAGAATTTTAACTTGCATAAAATTTGGAACACGGTGTATATATATTTGCAGATGTCTTGACTACTCGCAAACAAAGCAATTTTATTTTTACTGTCCTAATATTTATGGAGGGCACTGTGTATACTACTACTACTAATAATAATAATAATTATTATTATTAGACAGAACAAGATTATAACTATCCTATCATTTTATATCATGATCATTTATCATTTTATCAGTGTCTATGATCATGGCAACAAGTGACATGAATCAGTTTTCCCTGCTGGGATGATAGTATCATAGAAACACATTTGAACCACATATTAAAAGGTGTGGGCAAGTAAATTTTTCTTCAGAGTTAGTATTTAGGTAACACTGGATACTGAATTGATTGTGACATATGAATCAAATCTTTAAAGCAATAAATCAACTACCTTAGTAATAGCAGAATCCATCCGCAGTAAGTATGTGTTAATTTACATATTCAACTAATACTATGTACCTACAAAATAATTCCTAATTTTACAACATGTTTATATCAGATTTCTTTATATTTCTGTTTACTATGTGATATTTCAGTGTTTCCATGTTTTGCTAAAATTCAGATTAATTGTGCTTATATTAGCACATGACAAATAGTGTGGGCTTGTTTAACCTGTTCAGACAACAGTTATGCAAAATGTTATACTCGGATACATTTACATGTGGACATCATCTTTATATCAGCACAAAAAAAAACTCCAGAATATCTGGATGACATGCATTTTGTTTCTAAGAGTTCAAAAACAATATTTCCATGTCTTTATGGTTCAATACAGTATACAGCCTACCCTGAAATGTTATAAAAAAAAATATGATATGTCCAACTTTTACTGCTTGCAGGTTTTGTGTAGGAAATGAACAACGTATCATTCAGACACAATATTCTCCTAGTGGAGGGACTTCAAGTTACACCTCAGTCTACCTATGTTGTTTTCACATTTCTTCTTTTGGTTTATGTCTTCATAATGGTTTCCAATATTGCACTTGTATTTCTGATCTCAACAGAGAAGAATCTACATCATCCTATGCACTTCCTGTTCTGTAACTTGCCACTGAATGATATATTAGGGACAACTGTCATTTTGCCACGCTTACTGCAGGACATTTTAAAAGAAACATCAGAGCGGTATATGACATATGTGGAGTGCGTTATTCAAGCATATTTTGTGCATATATTTGTAGCAGCATGTCATTATGTTCTTATAATCATGGCCTTTGACCGATATGTGGCTATATGCAAACCACTACGATACACAACTATAATGACCAATAAAATGGTAGTAAAATTGTCAGCATCAGCCTGGGGGCTGTCAGTACTTATGGTGACCATTTTGGTAGGACTTACTGTGCGACTGTCTCACTGCAGATCTAAAGTTGAAAATCCTTTCTGTGACAATGCCTCACTGTTTAAGCTATCCTGTGAGGAAGGCGTTGTTGTTAATAATGTGTATGGAATCATTTATACTGTAGTTTTATTTTCCTTTTCAATTCTGTCTATATTCATAACATATGGCAAAATCGCTAATGTTTGCATAACTAGCAAAAACAAAGCACTGAACAGCAAAGCCATAAAAACATGCAGCACTCATTTAGCTGTTTATTTAATCATGCTGGTTTCTGGCTCTACTTTTATTTTTCTCCATCGTTTCCCTCTCTACTCTGAGAGCAGGAAACTAGCAAGTATAATGTTCCACATTGTACCACCGGGACTAAATCCTTTAGTATATGGTTTACAAACTAAAGAAATAAGACAGAAGTTTGTAAAATTTTGGTGCAGACAAAAAGGAGCTTCTTGATTTTTTTGATATCATATTATTCTACACTGGTAACAGAAATTAATGTGTTGAGCCAGTAATTCCTCAAGATATACAAACAATTCTGTGATAATGTTTAAACTCCATCTTTGTATCCAATGATACAGGTGATGTAATAGAAATGTAAGTCTTTAGTAAGTACTTTGTAAGTTAACTTGTTATTTGGTAACAATTATATAATACATTATATTTATATTTACACATCCTGAATTGTACTTCATTTGATTTTTTGTACCAAAAAAGTTTGTGTGTTTAATAGACTACAAATTGCACCTCATAAAATCAAATATTAAGGGAATAATCTTTCTTTGAGTCATATCTTTATTAACAATAATAATAATAATAATAATAATAACAATATGCTAATTATAATAATAATATGCTAATATGCAAATTACAGTGTTTCCAACTAATTTCTTCAGTTGTACGAGTTAACCCCTTAAGCGTTTATGTTGGTATGGGGAGACCTTTGTAACATTATTGTCTGTTTTAGTTCTGTTCTTAGTTCCATTTTCATGTGTTCCTGTTTTAGTTTAGTTTTCATTGTATTATTTCCTGTTTGCCCTTATTTAGATTTTCCTTGCGTTAATATGATTATTGGTTAATTCAGTCCCACCTGTGTTTCCCCAGCTGCCCTCACTTTAGTCATTAGTCTTTGTGTATAAATACCATGTCCTTTTCAGTTCCAGTTTATCCGTGATTGTTGTTGTTTAAGCATGCTTCTGTTTGAACTCTGTTTTATATTGTTTAAGTTTAAGATTAAAAGTGTGTTGATTGCACTTCCACGTCTCCAGCGCTCTCTCTGCCTGACTGGCACGTTACAGAATCACGGACCTAAACAAGGAGGAGTTCTTATACGAACTCTAGCAGGGAGAGATGTCTTTGGAGCAGTATTCTGAGTGTTTTCCATCTGGTGAGCTGGAATGAATCGATGCTTAATATCAACTTCCGGATGGGACAAAAAGATAATAATTTATTTTGTTCTATTCGTCATGAAGATTGTCTTAGACCGGTGAATGAATTTCTAAATTTAGTTCTTCAATTAAGTAATTCCAAGTTTTGTTGATTTCGAGGATATTTGTCCTAAGCCCATCCGGAAGCTGGTTGACACTCCAGCTCACCAATAACCAGATTCATCCATGTACTGCCCCAAGGTGTCCGCTTCCTCCATAACCACCACTATCCCCGTACTCCTTCCCTCAATATCCCTCAGCCCAGCCAGACCAAAGATCTCCGCGCTGAACGAGCGCTGCACTGAGCCTGCGCTGAGCCTGCGCTGAACGAGCGCTACACCGAGCCCGCGTTTCCCGAGCGCATTGACAAACCCGCGCTTCCCGAGCGCATCGAACCAGTGCAGATAGAGCGCCCAGTGCCCAAAGCCAGAAAGCACTTGCCAGGCAGGATGTGGCCAGATCTGATGGAGTTCCCCGATGATTTCCCTTCGCCAAATTCATGCAAAGTCAGTGAGTCAGGATCTGATAATCTACTCCTGTTCCCCGCGGATTCCGCTCCGCTGATTCCAGTTTCAAAGTTTCAGTTCCCCACAGATCCCCGTCCGTTGACTACTGATGATATCATTGAGATGTGGCAAGGAGAGCTGATCCCGGTTCCAGTTCTGGTTCCCTGGCTTGGAGAGCTGATTTCTGTCCCTACCCCTGAATTCGCGTCTCCAGTGCACCCTCCAGAGTCTCCTGCGCTTCCAGTGCACCCTCCAGAGTCTCCTGCGCTTCCAGTAAGCCCTCCAGAGTCTGCTGCGCTTCCAGTAAGCCCTCCAGAATCTGCTGCACCGGCTGCGCTGCAAGAGCGCCCTCCAGAGTCTGCTGAGCCGGCTGCGCCTCCCGTGCTCCCCCCTGAGCCGGCTGCGCCTCCCGTGCTCCCTCCTGAGCCGGCTTCGCCTCCCGTGCGCCCTCCAGAGCCGGCTGCACCTCCCGTGCACCCTCCTGAGCCAGCTGCGCCACCCGTGCGACCTCCAGAGCCGGCTTCGCCTCCCTAACGCCCACCAGAACCTGCGCCTCCCGAGCGCCCACCAGAGCCTGCACCTCCCGAGCGCCCACCAGAGTGCCCTCCAGAACGCCCACCAGCGGACCCAGCTGACCTTTCCACCGTGGACTTCCCCAAGGATTTTTTCGGGGGGGGGCAGTAGTACCAAGATCTTGGAAGGGTGGGCGGGACGGGTGTTTGGAAATGGACCCCAGTGGATCCGCCACGGCCTCCCAGGGCTCCTGATCCGCCATGGCCTCCCAGGGTTGTTTCCCTCGGCGCAGTTGCGCCTTTCCGGGAGGGGGAGGTAATGTAACATTCTTGTCTGTTTTAGTTCTGTTCTTAGTTTCATTTTCATGTGTTCCTGTTTTAGTTTAGTTTTCATTGTATTAATTCCTGTTTGCCCTTATTTGGATTTCCTGTCGTTAATGTGATTATTGGTTAATTCAGTCCCACCTGTGTTTCCCCAGCTGCCCTCACTTTAGTCATTAACCTTTGTGTATAAATACCATGTCCTTTTCAGTTCCAGTTTGTCCGTGATTGTTGTTGTTTAAGTGTGCTTCTGTCTGAACTCTGTTTTATATTGTTTAAGTTTAAGATTAAAAGTGTGTTGATTTCACTTCCACGTCTCCAGCGATCTCTCTGCCTGACTGGCACGTTACAACCTTTATGTGTCCTTTAAATTTAAGTTTTAAGATTTGTGTTATAATGTAAAATGTTTTCCTGTCCCTAAAAATATTGGAAAGTATGTCAGTGTGAAAAAGAATAAATAGTGTTCTCAATTGTGCATTAACCTCAAAGCACTTGCAAAATATTAGTTTGCTGGTACTGATGAATGAGTGAAAAATTAGTATTGAAACCATTTCAAACATTTAGAATCACATACTGATTAAGTACAGATTAAGTTTCCTTGACTGGCAAACATAACAGAGACGCATGACCCCTACAGGTAAGAACAGCAAAGATAACTACCAGAATTATCAGTGGTTGTAAGCATGTCACCAGGTACTACTATTTTTATTTTTATTTTTTTCTCTCTTGGGTGATGACAACATCAATACAGTATTAAAAGGCAAGGACAGTTCAAGTTTTCCTCAAAGCACAAGTTGATATGTGATACAACATTTTGATAGTTGACTACTACTCAATACCAGTCAACTTTACATCTGTTAAGAAATACTTCAATCTAGGTAACTTAATTTTGGATTAAAATTTGAATTTTGAATTGCTCAGTCTTTGAAAACTTTTGATGCATATATAAAATACTAGATGCTAATGTTGTTGACATACATGTAAAGTAACAGATTCAAAGATATGTTACTTGTGGTGCTGATATGGCTCAGAATAGTTGTGTGCTTTTAAAAACATGCAGTTTGTGCAGAGTGTAAAACTGGGTAGACATTGAATAATCTGTTTTAATTACAAAATATAATTATTTATGGGGGGGGGCAGTGATGTACAGTATGTCTCTTTTTGCAGGTAGCACAACTAATGGACAACGTGACATTTTCAAACATTCTCCTTGTGGAGGGACTGAAAGTTACGCATCGCTCTTCCTATCCTGTGTTCGTCCTGCTTCTTTTGGTTTATGTTTTTACAATGGGATGTAACATTGGACTTATAATACTGATCTTAACTGAAAAGAATTTGAATCACCCTATGCATTTTCTTTTCTGTAATTTGCCACTGAATGATATCTTAGGGACCACTGTCATTATGCCACGCTTATTACAGGAGATTTTAATGGAAGCCTCAGAGCGCTATATGACATATGTGGAGTGTGTTGTTCAAGCTTACTTTGTTCACATATTTGCAACTGTAAGCCACACTGTGCTAATAACTATGGCTTTTGACAGATATGTAGCTATATGCAATCCACTGCGATACACAGCTATAATGACCAATAAAATGGTGGTTAAACTATCAGCATTAGCTTGGGGGGTGTCAGTAGCTGCAGTGGGATGTCTAATTGGACTTACTGTACGTCTGTCTCGCTGCAAATATAAAATTGAAAATCCTTTCTGTGACAATGCCTCACTGTTTAAACTGTCCTGTGAGGACAGTGCAGTTATTAATAATTTTTTCGGAACATTTTCTACTGTGGTATTGCTTACCTTCTCACTTGGGTCTGTATTCGTAACATATGGGAAGATTGCTGCAGTATGCAAAAGAAGCAAAAACAATGCATTCAACAGCAAAGCCATAAGAACCTGTGGAACACACTTAGCTGCTTACATAATCATGTTCGTTTCTTGTGCTGTCATGGTTTTTTTCCATCGTTCTCTTCAATATTCTGAAAATAGAAAACTAGCTAGTATAATGTTTCATTTAGTACCACCAGGACTAAATCCTTTAGTATATGGTCTACAAACCAAAAAGATTAGACAAAGAGCTGTTAAACTTTGCTGCAGAAATAAAGTTAATGTCAAGTAAATTTGTATTGTTATGTTTATATGTTTGTTTCTAATCTTGTTACATATTTGATTTGTTCTGTATTGGTTTTGTTTTCCCTGTTTTCCTACCTTTTGTTTCAGTCTCAAGTATTCCTCATCTTTTTCAGTTCTCCCTAAATACATTTTAGGGAGAACAAGACGGTGGGTACGAACCCTGCCTGGATTTGTGAGCCCTGGACCAGCCCCTCCTGAGGCTGCTGTTCAGAGTGCTCGCACCGTCTCTCAGATTCCAAGTCGGGTTTGCAGCCACCGACCTGAACGCACACTGACTCGCTCCTTTTCTGCCTCGCCCCAGACTCCTTCAGCGGTCTGGGCTCGAGGTGTAAGGGTATCAGTGAACCGTCCTCCTGTCTGGCCGGTTCTTAGTTCAACACAGGAACCTGGTGCTTCAGTGCCTCAGCCAGACGGGCCCTCAGGTCGAGCAAGAGAAGAGCTTTCTCTGTTCACAAGGGAGTTTTTTTCTCGACACGGAGCTGAACTCGGTCGCTACTGCCCGCCTCGCGGGGGAGAGCGCGCAGGCCATGCT
>JAUMHG010000069.1:9171186-9189935 GCA_032359395.1 Enteromius anoplus
ATATAAAAATACTATGGCATGAAAAAAATAATTTTTTTTTTTTTTTTTTTACAAAAAGCACATTAAAACGGAAAAAAAAGGACAGTAAAGATACAAAAAAATTGCATTACAGGAATAAATTACATTTTAAAAAATTAAGTTATTTTAAATTGTACTTGTTCACAATATTACAATTTTTTTTTGTATTTTCATGTAAATAAAGTGATCCTCGTGAGCAAGAATTTACTTCTTTCAAATAATCTCGCACCCCCCAAATTTTTTAATAGTAGTGTCCACATGAATAATATAAAAATATAAAACATACATTGCTTTGTCTATTTTTCCCTTTTCTTTTTTAATTAAAAGACTATCTTTTTTATAAAATGTACTGCTATAAATGTATGTCCATGTTCCATCTTATATACTAATAGAAATTAAGTTTAAAAAAAGTATGTGTAAGTATTTGTGTGTTTGGGCTCTGGTTTGGTCACACACACACTCCCAGATGTGACAAATGTCAGATTAGCATACAGCAGCACTCCTGATGGTGGCTAACACATGCCTGCAGCTGCAAACCTCCCAAACCACAATCATTCTCTAACACACACTGGCACTGTGCCTCCACAACACACACACACACACACACACGTGTACTAAAGCAGGATAATATATATAGTAAAGCTAATCCCAACCTCAACCCTGATACAACCCTTCAGAAAACCTTCTGCATTTTTAATTCATAATACTTTTTACTTCATTTTTAAATTTTACAAATAAGGCATAACCAAAGGAAGGTTTTTGGAGATCAAATTTGTGCCTAAAATATGGTAAGTAGGAACACACACACACACACACTCCACAATCTACTTACAATATCTTAAATTAATAAGAAAATATTTCACATTAAGTAAAATGCCAGTGTGACTCTCACCGTCATGATAAGTGTTGTGGCTGGTTACCAGGGCGTTGCTATGCAGGTATATAACAAAAAATATGAGTGCTTTTTAGCACTTTAGTATGCAGTTGCCTTGGTGTTTTCATCACATTGCCTTGTGGTTGTGAAAAGTATGCCGTTCCTAAGAGTGGTGCAGAGTGCAAAATGAAGCTCTTCCCAAAACGTGATTGGCAATGGCAAGAACGTGCTACAATAAGGCAGCACATATTTGTGAGTCTTAAAATGTTTGTGACATAAAAACATGTTAGTAGCTAAATATTCTTTTTATTTGGGGTCTATTTTTTTTATAGGGTCTTATGTTAGTATTTGTATACATATGCACATTTTGCAATTTTTTGTTTCTTTATATACAAAACAAATACCTTTTATTTTATAAATGAATAGTTTTATACTTTTATAACATCATTTTTGGTTAGATCAGTCATTTCAAACCAAAGTTTGTTGATGTTGTGTTCTCTTGGTTGGTTGGGTTCATGGCTCATTGAGCTTTTAAAATTCCAATGAGTAAGTCAATGGGTAAAAAACCTTACTAATTTTATGTGCAGTCGCCAAAATATTTTTTAGCCTGCTGCTACATGATTTTTATATTTTTTTTAGCAGAATATACGGTTGCTAAGGAATCAGAGGTTTATGCCGTTGGTCACTAAGGGTTTTGCGATGTGTTCTGGGTTGTTCAAGTCACTAAACCCGAATATAAGATGTAACAGAAAAGCAATCGGTTTCCTTTAATCTAGTCTACATGCGGTCATATGTAAGCCTTGATCTTTGTGAAGTGTTTAAAATCCCTTAGGAAATCTGCACTAGTTGTTGTTTATTTGTTCCATTTGGCTCCATCATGATCCAAACAGACTCTCTCTCTCTCTCACACACAGCGCTTTGACCATGGGAATGAATGAAGATCTACCCAGGTGACTTTGTCTCTCTGACCTGTTCTGGCCCACTGCTCTTCTTATCTAGCGATTCATCCTCAAGACCTCTGCCAGTATTTGTTCTGACATTTTAATTAAAATAGTACTAGCTCATTCCTGTGATAAAAAGGCTGTGTGTCGCCCAGCGGGGCCCCACGTCCCGCACCCTCCGCTGTGCACCTGAGCACCAAGCTCACACACACACACACACAGAAACAATTATAACATTTCTATTTTCTTAAACCACAGAAGAACTTAAATTCACAACAAGAATCAATAGAAGAAGGTAATGCTTCAAAGGAGAGTATGTGCATGATGGAGGAGTGATAAAGGTGTGTTGAGATGCCGGCTGATAGAGGGAGATTGAGTTTGTTGGATGAAGAGAGGAGGGTTGTGGCCTAGATGACCTTGATCTTACTGCAATCAAACAAGACTCATCTCAACATCACACTTATCTCACAATGCTTTTATTACACAAACGGTGATAAAATGGTAATCAAGTCAAGCTTCAAACATAGTCATAGTCAAACTGATATTATTCTATGGCTTTATAATTATTATAAGTTTGATTATCAAACAACAAATACTGCAGTATAATCAAATCAATATATGTGCTGGATGTTTCAGAGTGATCCGTGAACAGCTTTGTGTCCAGTTTTATCAGTAAATGCTACTCCTTGGGTGAACTAACCCTTTCATTTGTTTAATATTTTCAGCAATAATAATAGTAATAATAATAATAATCATTATCAAAAATAAAACAATACATTTTTGAGCTTTCTTCTGGAGAGCGACCAGTCGTTCTGATTAGACTGTGTACAATAGCCACATTTATCTTGTTAACTAGCACATCATTTGAAAAGGCAATTTGCAATGATTCATAAAAGAATCTTATACTCATTTCTTCCTACCTGGTCTCAAGGCATACATGTACCTTGGTGCACTTTTGAGCGAGACACAAAATAAACCGACCGGGACTTTCCCCCACTCCGCCCCTGTTCAAAACAATATTAATATGCTGGGGGATTTGAATGTTAGCATCACACATATCCAGCTTCATTTCTATGGGTTTTCATAGATGCTATGTTTGTTGATAGCTATTTAAGACACGAGGAGCTCTGTTCAATTATGTGTGAAAGGAAGTTGAAATGACACGGTTGCACCAACAAATGTATAATTTTATATCAGTTTTGCATTTGTTAACTCTTTTGGGTAGGTTTAGGGTTGGATTTGGTATAAGGCATATATGATAGAGCATTTAAAGTTTAGTGGTAGTCCATGGGTATTTCAATTCTGAACCACTTCACTACATACCTATATCAACGTTAAAAAAGTGCCAGGGTCACGTATTGAACCGGTGTTTTAGCGCCACTCAGTGGACATTTCTCTTTGAAACTGCAGCAAAATGTGCAGTAAGCAACGTAAATATGGTGGTGCACAAAAAGTGTACAGAGGTACATGTTTTTTATGAGATCAGGTTGATTTTCTCTGTAGATGAAGCTGGATCTTGAATAATTTGTGTGAACATAAATGCATTTGATACAAACATAATTCAACAAACGTAATTCACAGCAGCTCAGATGTTGGGAGAAGATAACGACTGCCATGTTCATTGTTACATTTAATAAAAACACACATCAACAGCTCAGGAGACATTCTGCTCCGGTGTGGAAACAATGGCAGACCGATGACCGGCTAGTGATCGGAATCGGACGATTTTTTTGTATGACCCGGGCTGGCTCAGATCGGTGACTGGCCGGTCAGGCTCACATGTGCCCCGATTTTGACATCACAGGCAAATCCGTGCTCTTTTTGACAATCACACAGTGTGAACTATTAAAGACGTGATCTGAGAGAATCGCTGATGTGTTGCCGACACCCTTGATGTATTTGGCATGCTAAATATCTGGACCTGTCGGCGATTCAAAATCATGCCGTGTGAAATGTGTTCTGAATGAATAACATCAGCGAATACTTTCAGCCAATGAGAGAGGGCAGCGGGATGTTGGGGGAGGAGTTACAAAGGTGTAGAAGGTAAATATCGTCATCTATAAGCTTTTCGTTGAAAACGAGCGAACACATGCAATTTGTATGGCAAGCTTATTTTGCTTGCTATCATTTTTAATAATAATCCCAGTCTCACGTGAGAAGTCCAGTCTTGCACACGTGACCTCGCGTTGTTTCCATGTCACTTCTCGCGTTTGTGAGACAAAGTTGTTGGCGATTCTTCCTATTGTAAAGTCACGCAGCGTAAAAACCCCCTGTCACCGATCTATCGTGCAGTGTGAACACAGCAGCGACTGAATACTACCCCAGATAGTCATGCAGTGTGAAAAGTTCTGTGCTGCAACTACTCTGAAAATCATGCAGTCTGAACTCGGCATAAAGCCAGCGCGTCGAGTCCAAGCCAGAGCTCGTCAGACACAGGTCAGCAGCCTGTACTATCCTTTATTTACTGGTGACAATGCAGAAATGCTTCTCTTTGTCAAGACAAACTTGCCTTTAATGTTCAAGTAGTAGTATTTAGTACTAGCATTGTTATTTCTACCCGTTTTAAGAGAGTGCACTGCTTGTTATTAGGAGACAGGCGTGTAATTAATGTTTAAAAAATTCTTCCATAATAATACTCATTGAGGAAAAGTAGATATTTGTTTGGAATGAGTTCTTTTCAAGGTGCAGAGCACTTTATTTTGTTGTGAGAAGATCTATAATGTTTATTGATTTCTTTTATTATAAAAATTTTCATTGTTAGCATAACTACACTAATGTTAGTTAAGATTAGTAGTTAGTTAGGAACTTATTTTACACCTTACAAGCATTTTATCCTGTATAGATCCTGTAAAGTTTAATATATTAAATAAATTTAAATGAATATCATATGCTTTTAATACAGTTCTTTAAAAAAAGGTCACACTTAATGTTTTAGTTGCTTAACGTGTAATTGTGGTATTTTATTAGATATATATATATATGTATACACACACACACGCAACACAAACATACTTGCATTTGTGGTTTACTGGGACTCTCCATAGGTGTAATGGTTTTTAAACTGTACAGACTGTATGTGATATTGCCCTACACTGACCCTACACTTAAACCTACCCCTTACTATGTGACCTTTTTGAATTTCATAAAACACTTTTTAGTATGTTTTTTTTAAGCCTTTTGTTTTACAGGAGACACAGGAAGTGTCCTCATAAACCATGTTTACATTGTAGGGGCCATGTCATTATACACATTTGTGTCCCCGTAAAACACAAATGCCTGTACACACATACAAACAGACAGAAAGGAATATTAATTCTGGAAAACCTATTGCTACTTTGTTACTCCACTGAAATTTTACCACCAAGAACAAATACACTAAACTCTTTTTTTTTTTTTTTTTTCAATCTCTGAAATCCAAACTCACTATATGAATTCACCCTTTTGATCTGAAGGTAATGTGAGGTCATATGTGACAGGTCGTGCTTAGATTCACTCTGAAGGAGCCAAGCAGACCCTGACAGAGCATAATGGGAATCAATGGGAGCAGCGCCTGCCCCTTGCCTGCCACACCACCATCAATATCAATCACTGTTATCGCCAATAACGTCTCTGTGTGAGCCCTTCACTGAATGTCACAGCAATACCAGATCTTTCTTCTTTAAAGGGAGGAAGAGATGATCTCTCTTTGACACGAGCGGCAAGGTTAGTTAAGTACCGTTAGCAGAATGTATAGCAGATCTGGATGTGCAATTGGAGGACTGAAGATGTTAATGGGTTTAGATGATGGGGAGTTTTAATTGGAAGTGAAGGAGCTGGGTCAGGTCTTACCTTCTGAAGGTTCCTCTCCAGGACTGGTGGAAATGTGAAACAACTGAGATACAACTGGAGCAAGATCTTCCTGGGCCGTACCAGATGATGAACAGGTCAAGTGGACCAAATCTGATAAAAAAAGGTCACGACAGACATTTAGAGGAAAAAAAGGGTACGTATTTTTTATTTTTAAATTTTGATTTCATATAGTTCACTTTTTATACCATTTTAGAGAAATGCTACAATTTAAATCCTCTTAAATGTTTAAGTAAAAAGTAATAACAACACTGTAACCATTCTTTTTTATATATAAATGCAAAAATAAATATGATAAGTTAAACCCAAATTGAAAAAATGACATTTTTAAAACAATATTTCATGATATTTATATTAAAAACTTTATTCAATATGAGAGTGTTGCACCACATGACAATTTACAACCTGGGAGTCTTCAGGGTTTCTCTGAACCATGTTTTGGAAGACACAAGTAAAAAAATCTAAAGGTAGGTAAAGATAATTGCAATTAATTTGTAATTTTTTTCCCATCAGAATTGTAATTCCCATTCTATCTCTTACAATTCTGACTTTTTTCCGCTTCAGAATTATATAATGCATTCAGAATTGTCAGAAAAAAAGATTTTTTCATTCATTACTCAAGTAACAAGCCTCCGTATTATCTTGTGTACCCAAAACATACTAAAAAAAAGTGCAATTCTGTGCGAAAAAGGGTTAAAAAAGTTTACTCTCCCAATTTAAAGATCAATTAATAAAGATCATTAAGATCAAAACTCAAGCTGCATTAGGCAACGTTTCAGAGCATGCTTTTTTTACTGGCAAAAGCTTGTTTAAATAAGTGTGACAAACTTGGCCAACATCTGACGAGAACTACAGTAAGACTCTGACTTCCATGAAAGTAGTGCTTAAAGTGATGCAGAGGGGCAAAGAAGAAACAGGCACCAAAACTCAAAACAACAAGTCTCAATCTCCATAAAGGTCTGAGAAGTTCTACTAGTGGGATCTGTGGAACTGTCCTGGGTAATCCCAAGAGTTCACACACCACTTCCAGGCTTATCATTACTTCTCCACTGCTTCTTCCTGTGGTCTGTGGTACAACACCGTGTGCATGAGGATCAAAGAGAAAAATTCCAGTGCAGGCAGCTCAGGGGCGGCACAGGCTCCGTGTCACGCCGTGGAGAGGTGCACATATGCAGGCATCTCCAGTGGGACAGGAGGTGCAGCTTCGCTAAAGGCTCTAAAGACACACGGGACACTGCAGAGTTCTGAAAAAGATTCTCACCACAGCCAGAGACACTCCAGGGGCTGATTTTAAAAGTCCTGGATAGTTGAAAGTGAACTCTTTTGCAGTACAGGTGGATTCATAATATACCCAGTTATGGGCATGAATTTTCTATATAGGGTCTTGAAGAAATAACAGCTTTTTTCCTGTTATATTTGAGTGGACACTTTCGGAATTCTGGAAATGTTGGGACGTGTATTAAATTTGAATGAAATAAAAACTAAAAGAATTTTAAAATCACATGAGCCAATATTTGACTTACAATAGAACATAAATAACATAACAAATGTTTAAATGCAGAAATTGTATTCCCTTTTATCCACTGAATGGATTAAATGACGATGCCTGTTACAGGTCTCAAAAAAGTTGGAACGGAGACAGCACAGGGCTGAAAAAGCAAGAGATTTTTAAAAGACAAAGCTGGGAGAACATCTAGCAATTAATTCAGTTAATAATTGATACCATGTCTGTAACATGATTAGCTATAAAAGGGATGTCTTAGAGAGTCAGCGGCAATGATTGGCAAAGGCAGATCCCATGATCTACAGTGCATTACATCATCAAAAGATTCAGAGAAACTGGAGAAAAAAATCTTTGTGCGAAATGGACTTTTTTGGATGCCGT
Organism: Enteromius anoplus; assembly: GCA_032359395.1. Classification (NCBI taxonomy): domain Eukaryota; kingdom Metazoa; phylum Chordata; class Actinopteri; order Cypriniformes; family Cyprinidae; genus Enteromius; species Enteromius anoplus. The sequence continues at coordinate 9,178,751 of JAUMHG010000069.1, forward strand.
TCTGGCCCTCAGATGACACTGCATCACTCATCGGCACGATTCTGTCATTGACATTACTTAATGGGCCCAGGAGTACTTCCAGAAACCACTGCCAGTAAATAAAATCCACAGCGCCATCTGCAGATGTGTTCTATGGTCAGACGAGTCCAAATTGGACTTTGTTGAAAATCATGGAAACTGTGTTCTCCGGGATAAAGAGGAAAGAGACTCAGTGTGTTATCATTGTTCAGTTCAAAGACCAGGGGTGCATATAAGTGCATACTGTATTGGCGGCTTGATGTTGATGTTTTGGAAGGCACTATGAATGCTTAAGGGTATATAAAGGTTTTAGAGCAACATATGCTCCCCTTCAGATGATGCTACAGCTATTGCTGCACTCTTCAGGAGCTGGAAACCTTTATCAGTGACCAAAATCCAACACCAAAACTGCAGAAACTCATAACTTGATGCCCAAACAACTTGAAAAAGAAGATAAGATGGTAAACACTATGGTAAACATGCCCCCGTCCCAACTAATTGAAGCTATTTTAAACTTAAAAAAAAAAAAACTAAATTCTTTTAGTTTTCATTTTGTTTAAACAATTTTATTAAAAAAAACCCAACAACAACAACATCTCAACATTTGGGATGACATTGAAGTAGCACTATGGAAGTAGTCCTTCATACACTAATATCCTTTGGTTCAAACTTAGTAATCTCAAAAGTAATGATGAAAGTAAACCAATTGGGCATTTTCTGATTTCATATAGATATCAAAGGTGAAATATGTATTACTTAAGTTAAAATACTAATACATTATATACTTAAAACTCACACACACTGTAATGAGATAAGGCCCAATGCATCCAATAACAGGTTATTTTTTGCAATTCTGTTTGGTGCTGCCAGTGGCCCAAAAATCACACACTTCTCCCTGGAAGTCTATAATCAATAGTCGTGGTGTTACTTGGAGGCCTTGAGAGCACATCTAACATCCCCAGCAGCGTAACTAAAACAGTCTTGTCATAAGTGGTTAATGATAAATAAAGACCATCTTCTCCCATGAACGCATGTCTGTCACGGTCATCATCATCCGCTGATTACGAGGGATGCTCTCAGGTAGAAGTGCATTACTTAAAGAGGAACGACTACGATCCATCTCCCAGTGGGAGCGGGCTACAGCAAAGCAAAGCTTCCTATCATTTCCCCTGAACTCAATTCCCAGAGAGAGGAAGAGGAGTTCCGCTGATTAAGCTTTTCATTCCCCCGTGAGGACGGAGGCAGTCACTGGGGCCTGCGCCAAGACCGCTCCACCATCTCCACCTGATCTACCCCTTCACGATGATTGATAGCAACATAGGGCCAGTGTAACAAACAGAATAACTTTCATAAATAATAGCGGATTTAATGATGGAGTCATCGCTGAGGTGGTGAACTTAGTGTTTTGAAGGACAGTATTGACATTTGCTTGGGTTCTGAGACTATCAATGCTCATCACTGTTATCATTTTTGGAAGATCACTAATGGTCTAAAATCTGCATTTTAAGAAGTATGTATATGCATTACTGGTCAAAAAAGGTGTATACATGTTTTGAAAAGTAAGTCCCTTGCGCCGGTTTCACACTGCACGCGTCAGAAGCGTCGTTTGTGCTTTGACACTGGCAGCATTTGCCGCGCGCAGCTGAACCGCCGCTAGTACTGCAGTAAGCTACAGTATAGACAAGCATCTTATTTCTGTCGTATTTTCCGGCAATCTTCTCTGAACACTGTGTGCTTTCATTTATGTTATTGCCAACATACTTAGTTATGCGACTGCCTTATTATAGTTCACACAATAAACTTGAGCAAAGTTTTCAATATGTGTATATGAAAAAAATAAACGGGTTTAAAACAGAAGGCAACAGAAGGCTTGCATGCAGATGCTAGATTGAATAGGTTAGGCTTTGAGATCCAAGACAAAATTAGAAAAGATTTTCAACAAAAAAGTGTATTTGGATTGAATAATTGAATTGAAAAACTAATCTTAAAGCTAAAAAATGCCTTTTGTTTTATTCATCTAACAGACCTTTGAAGTTTGGGCAAAAACTCGTGTAAATTGTGTGTTTTTGTGCATTTTATTTTTGCATATGGTGAGCGTGAAACACGAAATACATCAATTACACGATTTTATGGTAAAATCTGTTACTTTTCAAGTTAATCGGGTCAGTTTAGATCAAGAACAACGCACTGTCACTTTAATTCAGCGTCAGCAGCGCAGCAAAAATAGACTCTGAGCTGAAACTATCGCGGCACTGACGCTTCTGCTCCTGCTTCGCGGTACCGCACCGGCCCTGACGAGCTGCTCCTGTGTGCAGTGTGAAAGCACTCATCCGTTTACATGGGCGCCGAAAAAAATATGCGCTGCTTACGCCCTGCTGACGCGTGCAGTGTGAAACCAAAAAGCTGCATTTACTGTACTTGACCAAAATACAGTAATTACCGTAATATTGTGAAATACTGCAATAGTTTTCCATGTCCCACGATCCTTCAGAAATCATTCTAATATGATGATTTGTTGCTCAAGAAACTCGAAATTAACTTGAAATTAAGGTTAAAGCTGCTTAAAATTTTTTTTTGTAAAGGCCTGTACACACCGGGACGAGTATCGCACGCGCATTTCGTTAGCGTTTTTTGCCAAGATACCCATGTGATTTGCACAGAAGAAGAAGAGAGCTGGTATTTACGCTCTTTTCAAAACAATTTTCACGCTTTCTGTTAACGTTAACTGGTAAAACAGAACATGGATTTTTCAAGCAGCAGCAGCAGCTCCTCTTCCAGTGATGAAGAAATGAGTTTTCTGTTGAATGAGAAAAGACAACGGAAAAGACGCTGATATTGGATCCACCCAATAGTTACTAAAAGAAAAGAACATGGGGAACTCTACATTCATCTTGGGCATCTAGGTTTACTTTCCTCTGTCTTGCAGTGATCTTGAGCGCCACCAAGTCGTGTTTTACTGTAACTTCAGCAGCTTCGGTCACGTGAACAAAAGCACTAATCTCACTGGTCGACCAGTTTTTAATGCGGCGCGTCAAATAAAAAAAACGAGTCCGAGGCGTTTTTTAAAAAATTACGCTTTTACGCCTGGTGTTTTGCGCGTTGGTGTGTACACTCACATTGGCACCCTTTGTTTAGTCACGGCGCGTTAAACATCGGCGATATTCGTGCACGATATTCGTCCCGGTGTGAACAGGCCTTAAAACGTAGTCGTTTTTTTTCAAGCTTCTTTGACGAAAAGATAAAAGTAACAGCATTTATTTGAAATGAATTTTAATCATGAAATGTAAATTTTGTCATCATAATAAAAAACTAAAAATATATATTAGGGCTGTGATGATACACCAAACCCACGATTCGGTTCGTATCACGATTTTTTTTCGTGGGGGGGTGGGAGAAAAAAAACGATTTTTAAAACAATATTTTTTATAAAAAACAACATTTGAAAATCTTTATAAACTGAACACCAAAGAACTGCTGGGTTGTTTTCTGTGCTGCAGCTAAATTGATTTTTGGATGGTGCCGTAGGATATGCATCTGCTTGTAGGTTGTGTTGCAGTGATGGGATTTATGGCTCTTTGAGGGGATCCGAATCTTGGCGATCAATTCCTTTCAAAGAGCCGTTCAATAGAACTCCCTCTATAACTGCTCTGTCTCGTGGAGGAGCTATCTTGTGTGCGTCTGTGTGAAACACGCATAGGAAAAAAAGAACGCGACTCGGCTCCCATCGTTCATGTTTATGAGCCGCTCAGAAGAATCGGTTCGTTCGCGAACGTCACTCTCTCTGTAGTCGCTTGGGAACACTTCTTAAAGCACTTACAGCAAATAGTGTGGGTCTTGACTACACGCCATCCTTTATCTCCAGCGGGTAGACCAAATGTTGCCATACTGCTGACTTATATGAGGAGGAAGGCTCCGCAATCTCTGGGTTGGTTGCCATGTTTTTCTCACGTTCTTCTTAACCCCTTAACTGTCACCGTTCCGAATACGGGACACCTACATTTTTTTTTAATATATGTCCTGAATTACATCTTTTTAAGCTTGTATAGTACTTTTTCATGTGTTTTCCCGAAAATGGGGGTGACAGTTAAGGGGTTAAACTAGCTCAACTTTTACAGACAGGCGTCACATGATTGGAAAGGTAGTCACGTGGTGTGTCGCGATTCTCCCTCATCACACCGCGACACAGGATTATGGATTTCGGTTTCATATCGCGAATCTTTACAGCCCTAATATATAGTCATATATAGGACTAGTTTACATGATTATTTTAATGCGCCCTGCTGAATAAAAGTAGTAATTAAAATTTTTTCCCCAAAATCATTTTATTTTGTAATATTTACCCAAACTTTAAAATGGTAGTGTATCATAATTTTCACAAAAATTCATAATTTTCATAAAAATTATAGTAATAATAAGAAGAAATCAAGCAAATCAGTAGAATATCATAATGATTTCTAAAGAATCATGTGACACTTAAAACTGGAGTAACGACGCTGAAAATTCAGCTTTGCTGGATAAAATATACAGTACAAACATTTTTTTAAAACAGTTTTCAATTTTACAATATCTTTTTAACATATTTTTGATAAAATAAATGCAGTTATGTTACACACAGTTACACATCCTTTTGCCCTGTAGACTTGAACTTAATACAAAAATGGTACACTATCCATTACTGGGTCATTGAAATTAAGGAACTGGCAGAAGGTAAGAAACTGCACATTCTTTATGCTACATTTGACAAACTGTATGATTATGGTCCCTGTATAACTAATGTGTGATCATGGCATGTATGTATTGTGGTGGATGTGTAACTCACAGGTGCCAGGCATGCAGGTCATGCAGGAGGAACAGAGCTCCACCATCCTCACAGCTGGTGCAGAAGCTTCCAGAGGAGGAATCGTAACCAATGAGATCTGCCATTAAAACAAACATACTTACGGTTTACACAAAACATATGACTGACATGCCAGTTCTCCCTGGCACTACAAACATACTGTAGTACAGAATCTGCAGAAATCACAAACTCATTTTATTTTGCCAATGTTGCAAATTTGTTGAGTAAATCCTGGCATAGATGAAAATGCAAATAAGGCGGAGCTAAAGCGAAAGCTAGACTGCGTAACAGGATCTATATAATCCGGTTACGTTTTCATACAGTCCTTGGGTTAAACTATGTTAAAACTGCTTTTTAATCAAGCCCAAGTGCGACAACTATGCCAAAAAGAGAAAAAAATGAGTGAAAGAGGAAGAGAAAGCGTTGACCGAATGCTCGTTTGGCGACTGTCATTCCAAAGGACGAACGGCTAATTAAAACCAGCCTGAATATTTAATTACGTTTTGTCACACACAGTCATGTAATATTCCATTTCCACACTGTGTCAAGACACTGATATTAATTTCTGTTCACCAAGGCTAATGAGCATAAATTACACCCACTTTTCCTTCCTCTCCTGATCTGCTTTGAATATTCAAGCACGAATTCCTGATGGAGAGCAAATTGGGCCGAGATTCAGAAGGTATGCTGACTGCTCCGCTTCTTTTCCTGGACCCTGGTGGACAGCACTCAAATTAGCCTAAGAGGATGCTTGCGTGTCACCATCCACTCTCGCATCAGAAAGATTTATTTATCCAATTCTAAACCAGTAACAGCAAACAGAATTACTGTCCTTTCATTGAACTGGTTATTTTTTCCTCTCATAATTCACTTTAGAATGCTACGCTCGAGAACGGGACGTCAAAACTATTGTAACGATCCCACAAATCGGCTCTGATGTTTTGTTGCATCTATGCCTGCTGGATCTTGGACGTGTCCCAAGAATCCATCGAAATGTGATATGCAGCATAAAAAAGATGTAATGCAATACAAGTTGAAAAGCAAAAGCGCAAGGCAGGCAAGAATGCTTCACAAACACACACGCAGCAGAGATGGGTCAATGCCCTTTAAATGTGCATGTGAACCTGCAAAAAAAAGAAAAATGAAATGAAAGAAACTAATGAAAGAAAAGAGAAATAAAGAACAAATAAAAGCACGAAAGAATCAACAAACAAAAAAAATAGAACAAGCAGAAAAACAAATGCAAGAACAAAAGAACATTAAAAGAACAAATAAAAGAAATGAAAGAAAGCAAGCTTTATACCTGCTGATCTGATTCTGAAGGTAGTACAGATCTGTCTGTGATGAGCACTGCTCGAGATATCTGCCTGTGAAGATGAAGAAATAGAACAACAATAAAAATAAAAAAAGAGAACAGTACCCTAAATCCCATTTTGCCTTTTCAATTTACTGCAATTGCAATGTACAGTTGACCAAAAATAAAAATTCTGTCATCAATTACTCAGCCTTCAAGACATATTTCTTTCTTTTAGAAACAACAAAAGCTGTTTCGAAAAATGTTGTTGCTGCTCTTTCATTACAATGAAATTATAGAATGAACAGGGGCCTCAAATTGCCTCAAACTTGGCACAGTGTGTTTGACTTTAGTTCTTCTGTGAAGCTGATGAGCTTTTATGTTTCACAGAAGAAAGAAAGTCAAACGGGATTAGAAAAACACAAGACATGTGACTTAGGGTCAAGGGTTAGACAACTAAGAATATACGGGTGCTAAAAGTTGATTTATTTCTCTAATTCCATCCAAGAAGGGAAACTTGTATAATGTACACATTCATTCCACACAGAGTGATAGATTTCAAGTGTTTATTTCTTTAATTTTGATGATTATAACTGACATCTAATCAAAACCCCAAATTCTGTATCCCAGAAAATTAGCATATTGTGAAAAGGTTCAGTATTGAAGACACCTGGTGCCACACTCTCATCAGCTAATTATATCAAAACACCTGCAAAGGCCTTTAAATGGTCTCTCGGTCTAATTCTGTAGGCTACACAATCATGGGGAAGACTGCTGATTTGACGGTTGACCTTGCACAAAGAGGTCATTGGAAAAAAGGCTGGCTGTTCACAAAGCTCTGTGTCCGAGCACATTAACAGTGAGGCGAAGGGAAGGAAAAGATGTGGTAGAAAAAAACAAACAAAAAAAGTGTACAAGCAATAGGGATAACCGCACCCTGGAGAGAACTGTGAAACAAAACCCATTGAAAAATGTGGGGGAGATTCACAAAGAGTGGACTGCAGCTGGAGTCAGAGCTTCAAGAACCGCTACGCACAGACGGATGCAAGACATGGGTTTTAGCTTCGCATTCCTTGTGTCAAGCTACTCTTGAACAACAGACAGCGTCAGAAGCGTCTTGTCTGGACTAAAGACAAAAAAGGACTGGACTGCTGCTGAGTGCTCCAAAGTTACGTTCTCTGATGAAGGTAAATTTAGCATTTCCTTTGGAAATCAGGGAGTCTGGAGGAAGAGAGGAGAGGCACATGATCCACGTTGCTTGAGGTCCAGTGTAAAGTTTCCACAGTCAGTGAGGTTTTGGGGTCATCTGCTGGTGTTGGTCCACTCTGTTTTCTGAGGTCCAAGGTCAACGCAGCTATATACCAGGACGTTTTAGAGCACTTCATACTGCCTGCTGCTGACCAACTTTACAGAGATGCAGATTTCATTTTCCAACAGGATTTGACACCTGAACACAGTGCCAAAGCTACCAGTACCTGGTTTAAGTACCGTGGTATCCCTGTTCTTAATTGGCCAGGAAACTCGCCTGACCTTATTGTGAATTTTAGCAGCAAAAAATAGAGCTGATATTGTCATACTAACAAGAGAATGCAAGTCATGTAAGCAATTAACCAATTGAATGCGTTAAAGTAGTCTAAAAGCTGAATATCCTGACATGAACTGTGCTTGGAAATTTCCATCAACTGTGAACTGTAAGAGCATTCGAGATGATTAAATAAATCTTCGGACCATGGGAAAGCTTTGTATTTTTGCAGAGACGGCAACTTCACAGTCGCTACTATTGCAAGAAAAGTAACAAAATAATGGTGGGTGACCAATCAGGCATAACAAGCACAGAATAGAAGGCAACATTGTAACATCTTTGAGAGATAAGAAATGTAATATAATGTGGTGTATTAACAAACAAAGACTAGAGGCAGTTGGATGTGGTGGCTGTTCCTCTCGGCTTTGTTATTTTAATAAAGTCTTATTTCTTTGACATCTGAAACTCTGCTGTGTGAGACTGTTTGTGTGTAGCGGTTGAGACCGAGACAGACAACAACCTCTTTGGGCCACGACAACCTTAGCTCCACAGAAAATCTACAGGGTATGGTGAAGAGGAAGATGCGATATGCCAGACCCAACAATGCAGAAGGCCACTATCGGAGCAACCTGAGCAGTGCAACAGAGTGATCGACTCCATGCCACGTCACATCGCTGCAGTGATTCAGGCAAAAGGAGCTCCAACTAAGTGTTGAGTGCTGTACATGCTCAAACTTTTCATGTTCAAACTTCTCAGTTGGCCAGGATTTCTGAAAATTCTTTCTTTGTATTGGTCTTAAGTAATATTCTAATATTCTAAAGATACTGAATTTGGGGTTTTCATTAGTTGTCAGTTATAATCATCACAATTAAAAGAAATAAACACTTGAAATATGTTTTAAATCAGCATTTTATTTCAACTCGTGACCCTGGACCACAAAACCAGTCTTAAGTCGCTGGGGTTTATTTGTAGCAAAAGCCAAAAATACATTGCATGGGTCAAAATTATAGATTTTTTTTTTTAGTAAAGATCATGTTCCATGGAGATTTTTTGCAAAATTCCTACTGTAAACATATCAACACGGCATTTTTGATTAGTAAAATACATTGATAAGATATTTGGACAACTTTAAAGGTGATTTGCTCAGTATTTAGATTTTTTTGGACCCTCCGATTCCAGATTTTCAAATAGATGTATCTCGGCCAAATATTGTCCTGTCCTAACAAACCATGTATGAATAGAAAGTTTTCATATGATGTATACATCTCAGTTTTGTAAAATTGTACCTAATGACTGGTTTTGTGGTCCAGGGTCACATTTGTGGAAATGATTCAAAACATGTGATTTTGCATTCCATAAATAAGATTTTTATAAATCATTATGCATGTTAGGAAAAACAAATGTATAATGTTACAATAACAATAAATGAAAATGTTTTTAAAGTTATAATTTTGGTTTGATAGCATCAAATACATAAACACTCTAGAGCCCTGCTCTTCATAACAACAGCTGGATGGGACGATCAATGTTTGTTTTTCATGGTAGAAATGATAGTTTGTCAGTAATTACAGTAATGAATACTAATTTGACTTTAGTGGGCTATTATTTGCTTACCTGTAAGCTGTGCTCTGCCTTTGTTCATCTCTGATGTACGAATCTTCAACCACGAAATGACTGCAGCTGATCTTCTGACCACGTGTATCAATCACAGCTTTAGCTCTATGACGTATGAATACAGAAGATGCATCAGGACAAGAAAAAGAGCGCAAGCTTTCCTTTACCCCCCAAAAAAACCTGCTTTAAATCACAAAAGGGTCAAGAGATGGTCAGATTATCATTTGAAGATAAAATATTAAAAGGCTAGGGCATCATATATTAGCTGTCTCATCCTTCATGGGTCAGGTGGTTACTTCTAAAAACTCTTTTTATAAAGAGAAGTGGCCTGCCACTGCATGTGCATCACTATAGGAATAAGTGGATTTATTTCTTTTTATTTTTTTCAAAATATGATAATTTTGCTTTGTTGGAATAAATCTGATTTTAAGCAATTACATTTCTGCGTGTCACCTTATCACCTTATATCAAAATGTACAATTTGCGTCCCAAAACAAAAGCAGACGTGAACCGCTGGCTTACAGCACAGGTTTGACCTTTCCTCCTCTAATCTCTGCAACCGAGAAGGAAAAGAGCGAGTGAGAGAGAAAAAGGAGGAACAGAGGAGAATCAGTTTGCTTGTTATGTCAAGAGTTATAAATGTGCTTTATAGGGCTCATTATCCAAACTAATGGGCTGGGGGTGACATCCTTGAAATGGACTTTCACAACACAATAAAGGGGCAAGAGAGCGTCTTCCTCGCCTGACAAAAAGTCGGGCCTCGGAATAATCCTCCCCCCCAAAGCCCAGATTGACTGCAGGACAGATCTGTTTATGTAAATGAAGATTTATTTACTTGGAGGAACTAGCAGAGGAAGTGGAGGGCTTCCAATCAATCGTCAGCCAATAGGGTGAAAGAAAGAAATATGGGACACATTTTACAAACCTAACATACCTGAGGGCATCCGTAGCAGGTCGCATTTGCTCACAGGAAGCTGCCTCCGAGTCAAACGAACCAACTACTTATTTACGTAAATGACTGCAGGGAGTAACAATATGTTATGTCTTAAAGTGTTTCAGGACAATTGACAATTTAAGGTCAATTTGACCTATTTGTATCCTTTTACTTTCAATGCGTACTGAAAATTTATATTAATTATGCATTATTTTAATTATAGCAAATTATCTATCTAAATTATAGAATGTACACAGTTTATGTAGTACAAAATATTTTTTGTAAAGAAAAATTATATATAATAATACTATTGTTTTTGTCTTTTTTTTCTTACAGAATATAAACAGATTTTTACAAAAGATTTCAATACAATATCATAACCTTATAAACAAAAATTTGTGAAATGACTTGGCCAGGCAGAAAAAAAATGCTTTTCACTTTTTTTTTGCGCGCAATATGTTTTGCAATTACCTGCAGTGTTCTCTCAGTACTACATGTAAGGAGTTTAATATACAAGTGCATAAGTTTCTTCTGTCAGGGTGCATAAAACACTGAAATAGTGCTAATGATTCCGTTTCACTTGCAACCAAGGCCAGTGTTGGCTTTGTAGATCATCATAAACATTCATAAATCGCCTTCATAAACCACGTCAGTGGCCTCTGAACCAATCAGCGTGATGACCTTGTACCCAACAATGCATGCGTTCAAACTCATTTGAATTTTATATACTTCTCTGCAAATGTGGTTTTGTGTAGGCTAAACAGATCATATGATGAATGACAACATGACAGATATTACAAGCAAGAAGCTTATTTGTAGAGATGCTCCGATCAGCATTTTTGGGGCCGATCACCGATCACCAAGGTCTTGATCTGCCGATTACCGATCACTGCCGATCACAGAATGGCAGGGGAATGGGAATCTTTTATCTATAATCTAGCACTATTTGTAGAAATGAAACTAACT
>JAUMHG010000069.1:9198367-9233735 GCA_032359395.1 Enteromius anoplus
AATGTATAATGACGAGAATTAAACTTTATTTATCAAATGCAGAGACGGTCTCTGTAGTCAAGACGACGGTAATCTCTAGAAATCAGGTGTCCCCAACTAAAGAACTAAGACGATAATGTAAAGCTGTATCAATGCTTTTATGCTTTAAATGATAATAAAGTTTGAATGTGAGTTGTCCAGCTGCTTATCATCTTTTTAGATCACATCACAAACATATTTTAAGTAAAAAAATGAATACTGTCCTCAGAATGTTTAATGATAACATCATAAAAACATTACTTTCTGTACACAATATTTTTCTTATATCATAATATATTTCTTATATTCTTATATCAATAGCATTTCGATAACTTTCTAAGAATGTTGTTGTAAAACTGTTTGCTGTGAACATTATGTGAACATTTATTAAGTATAAATAACATCCCGAAAACGTTCCAAAAATGTTCTAAGAACGTTTTCTAACAACATTATGAACAAGTACAAATAACATCCTAAAGACGTTCCAAGAACATTGTTTTAAAAACATTTTTATCAACATTATAGGAACATTACAAGAATGTTAGCAAAATTATAAAAACGTTCTAAAAACATTATTTTAATTACGTTTTTGTCATGCCCAGATCTGTGTTATGTGTCACTAGTCTTGGTTTTAATTTGGTTTTCCTGTGTTTCATATATGGTCATGTTCCTGTTCTTGTTTAGTTCATTAGTTCATCCTTGCCACCTGTGTTCCTCACCTGTCCTGCATCCTCCCTAGTGTTTATAAGCCCATTGTATTCTGTCCTGTGTGTCGATCGTCAATGTTATTTTGAGTACGCTGAGTGTGTGTAATCCATGTCCTGTGAACAGTCTAAAGTTCCTGCTCCGCACGAACAACAGCAAGGAGGTCGTCTTCCATTGCCTGGCTCTCGTCTCGCCATTCGGCGGATTCCGCTTTAGAAAGCGGCACGGTATGGAGACCCATGAGTGCCAGCTCACCGAAAGCGGCTTCCGATCCCCATGGATTCCAGTCCACGTGGTCTGGTTCCAGAACCAGATTTGTGGACCGACATGCCAGGTCTAATCTCCGCGGATTCCGATCCGCAGTTTCCCGATCCAGTTCCAGAGTTACGGCCAGGAGAGCCGATTCCGATTCCAGCCCTTGAGTTCAAGCTGCAAGAGTGTTCCTCTGAGTTCACGCTGCAAGAACGCCCTCCACAGCCTGGTCCTTCCCATGGACACCCACACGACCCGGGACCCTGATGGTCGGCTGACTTCCCCAAGAAAATGTTGGAGGGCGGGTAAAAGGGTCAGGGTCATGGAAGTGGTGGGTAGGGAGGGGATTTAGTCATGGCCTCCCAAGGCACCTGATCCACAATGACCCGTCAAGGCTACGATGCCATCCTGGAGGCATCTAGTGACTCTGCCCCATGCAGAACTGTCCCTTTAATTAAAAAAACCCCAAAGAGTTAGAATCTAGCAAATCTCATAAAGGTGATTTTTAAATAAAAGTCAATTACAAATACTGCAAAGTTAATAGTAAAAAAATCACTTTGTTCATGCTAAATCTTGATTTGGAATTGTTTTTGTAGGAAATCGTTTTTGCGAGCTTCATCCAAGAAGCATTTTATTAAATGAATCAGGTCACCTTGGGATTCCAACAGGCACTTTACAGCACAACAGGACCTTTCTACATAACATTGTCCATTATCATAAGTCCACATCACTCATTCAAAGCGCTGAAGGCAGCACTACCCAGGAGCTGAAAAATGAAATAACACATTTCAGCCTGACGTGACCGAAACAGTTAACCTCCTTTGGCCACTTTTCTCCCAGAGTAATTTTTGTTGATGGACAGTGCCGTACACACAGCCGGTGTGTCTTCCAAAACACGAGGCTCTCACAAAAAGGTCCAGTCACCCGTGATTTGGCAGCAAGTGTGAGAAGAGTGTCCTTAAATCATCTGTGGTGGCTTTCTCTGAGAAATTAAGTACGTCGAGCATATTCGAGCGACAGCTTGTCTATTCTTAAGTAGTATTAAAGGGTGATATTTTACCCTAAATTAAGAGTCAGGCAACTTTTTGGCACGTGTCACAGCCCAAATGGATTACTGAACTGCTGATGTATGTAGCAATCCGTTGAGTGAAAAGATGTGGGAGTGTAATGAATTTAAAATGCTGTAATAGACATAAATATTTATCACAAGTGACAGTGAAATTAGAAACAACATTCAATTAAAATCAGTTGTAATTTATTGTTGTTATTGATTTGCGCAAGGTGGAAATGAATGCAGAAACATTTCATTACACCGAGAGGGGCTGCTGATCTGCTTTTGGCCTCAGTGTAATATTTTACACGAGAGAGACAGACTGATGCTATTAAAACACAGCCAGTCATTCCCTCTGTCTCAAACATGAACTCTCTTGCTCTGTCTCACTTTGTCTCTTTCTTTTCTTCACATCCCTTGTCTCATCCATCTACAGATCTCGTTCATTCTTATTTTTCCCACACATCTCTTCTCTTCTATGCTCAGCTTGTCTCTTCTTGTGCTGTTTTGTCTGTCTTTTCTAAACAAAGCTTGTCTCACTTTGACTTTTCCTGTCTCATCTTGCTTCTTTTTTCCTTATTCTTATTTCATCTAGCTTATTTGCTCTTGTTGTCTCTCATTATATGACTGTGCCTTTTACTTTGTCTCATACTTATCTCTTCACAAATCTTACGTCTACATTTCTTTGTCTTCCTACATTGTCTTATCACCTCATCTCGTCTCTTCTATGCTCAACATCACTTTTCATACCTTTCACGTCTTCATCTGTTTTTGTTTCATCCTTCTGTTCTTCCTCTCCCAAGTCTCATTGAATGACTCCTCTCCCTCTCACTTTGTCTCATTATTATCCATCGTTATCTCTTCACACATTTCTTTTCTTTGTCTTTTTCTGTTTATTTGTTGTCTAATATCTCTTCTCTTCCATGTTTAGCTTGTCTCTTCTTGTCTCATCTCTTCTCGACTGGTCTCACCTGACCTTGTCTCCTCTTCTCTCTTCTATGCTCAGCTTGTCTTTTTTATGTCTTTTATGTATTGTCCCATCTCATCTCTGCTCCTCCTCTCTTGTTTAATGTCTTTTCTTCAATTATATCATCTTCTCTTATTGTATGACTCACTCTCACTTTGTCTCTTTACTATCCATTGTTGTCGCTACACGTCATTTTTCCCCATAACACAACTATAGTCGTGTTTTTACATCTCTTCAATGCTCAGCGTGTCTCTTCATGTCTTGTCTCATCTCTTCTATTTATGTCACCTGGTCTCATCTTGTCTTACATTTTGTCTTTTCTATGCTCATCTTGTCATTTCTTGACTTATTTTGTCTCACATCCTCTCTACATTTCTCACCTGACCTCATCTTGCTTTGTCTCATTTCTTCTCTTCTACTTTTATCTTCTTATCATTTCTCTTGTCTTCTAGGCTAGGTTAATCTCTTCTTGTCTTACATCTCTTCTTGATTTGTCTCCCTTGGCCTCATCTCCTCTATGTCCAGTATGTCTTTTCTTGTTATGTCTCGTCTGGTACATTTTCTTTGCTTCCATTCTTTGCTCGTCTCTTCTCGTTCTTGTCTCACCTCTTCTCTTATAGTATTCATTTTCTCCCAGCCCCAGAGCCTCTCATTATGACTCAACTCCTTCTCACTTTGTATTTTGCCTACACATTGGAATCACATCTCTTCTAATTTTACACTGTTTTCCTACTTTAATAGTATTCCTATAAGATATACATTTTGTTAAAATGCAAACTTCTCAAATTTTACATTCCGAGACCACTGTTTAATCTTAATGCTCCTTATACTGATATTAACACATGCCAGTGTAAATATGTAGATCCATTACGTATGTGTTTATAATTGGTGAATATGCATACGGAGCATTGGGGCGGTGCTGGAGGGGCGGGTGGAAGGGGCGTTGCATGTGTGCCTGCAGGGCCAGGTATGTTAATCAGGTATTCATTGAGATTAAATATAAGACAAAGGGTTGAGGTGCGATTGAAAGCTAGGTAAAATATGTATCTAATTTTCTAGATTGCCACCTAGGTTTTTAATTTCAGCAGGTACTTGGCAGAAATTTGCATGGCATTTAGGCACTCATTACAATATTAATCTTCCCACAAAAGTTGCAAGGGCTCAAAGGTTAAGCATGATTCCTACATTAATTTTACAACGACTTTTTTTGACCTGTATAAAGATTCTCATTTACAAAGGTCCTCATTTGCTTCAATAAGTGGATCATAATGACTGCAAAGATAAAGTATTGAAAAAAAGAAAAGTGAATCAGACGTGTTACTGTCAAAAATTTGTATTAGAGAGACTGACATTATTAAGACATGCTGTAACTTTTTTTTAACAGATTATTATTTTTGATTGAAACCAACCCATTTATTTTTTCTGTTAATATCAATGACTTCATTTGTAAATGTTTAAGAGGAAACAAATCATTAAAATAAACAAACACCATGAAATGTTTGAACAAAATGATACTGAAAAATAAGCAGATGTTTATATACAAAAAAAATTATCTTTGCACTCAGGTATATGGATGAATGGTACAAGAACTTAACATACCATATAACATTTATTATCTACTACAAATTCTATAAGATTCATATGTCACTTTAAATTAGGCCAAATGTTCTCTATCTTTTATAAGTGATCAAAAGGCAGTGTTTGCTATAAAACAGCAGATGTGCTTACTCAAAGCTTAGACAGTAAAGTTAGTTCACTTTAGTATTCCCTTTATGTGTAACATGCTATACTAGAGACGGCTTTAAATATATATTAAAAATATAATTAAAAGTAGAAATAGCCTACTACAACTGACATTCACAGTTATAGGCCTATAATACCACAGTAATAGTGTTATTATTATTACGTCCATAATATAATTACGTTTTAATAACGTCCATGAAGTGATGATTAACAAACATTTAATAAAGCTTAACAGACAAGAATATATCTTAGCTACATTCACAGGAACATTTCATTAGCCTAAGCACATATTTTATTAGGCACTATTCTTATGCTCAGCATTAAATGCATTTAGTATAAAGGTTGTGGAAGAAAGCGTGTTAGCAAAATGACAGCGGTAGCCATTACAAGATAAAGACATGAATGAAATATATAGCTATCATCTGTCTTAAAAAGTTGTATTCGCTTTTGACAGCGATAACACGAGTCCCCGCCCATCACTGGCGGATGGCCAATAATATTTGAAGGCGTGTTCCATCGCGTTTCTTATTAGCCGTGGGGACTGTCACTCCCGCTTTTAGTGGGCAGGCTAATTGAATCGCTGAGTGCGATACACTTCTATCCATCTCACTCGCGAGGAAGGTAGTTGCACATTACCGACTATCAGCAGTCGCTACCGGAGACGCATGAGAAACACCGAGTGAAAGCCGCGAAACAGTACGAGGAGCCAGCAAAGGTGTGCTTGACTCAAAAGTACGGAAAGGAGGAAACTTCGCATAAACTATGGCCGTATCAGCAACTCCTCCGGTGCTTTCACCGACCTCCACTCCCGGGGGCGCGAGCAGCCTGTTCCGTCCCGACTCTCTGTACTCCAGCCCGGCCGAGTCCCCGCGCCTGACCAGCAGCATGATCAACTCTTTCATCACCGGCACCGGCGGCGGCGGCGGCAACACTAACGGGAACGGGCCCGGCGGTGTCCACAATAACGAGTGTAAGATGGTGGAGGTGCACGGGGTGAAAGTGGCCTCGTTCACCGTGGACGGTCAGGAGCTCATCTGCCTCCCGCAGGTGTTCGACCTGTTCCTGAAGCACCTGGTCGGCGGGCTGCACACCGTTTACACCAAGCTGAAGCGGCTGGATATATGTCCGGTGGTGTGCACGGTGGAGCAGGTTCGGATCCTCCGCGGACTTGGGGCCATTCAGCCGGGCGTGAACCGGTGCAAACTCATCACCCGAAAAGACTTCGAGGCGCTTTATAACGACTGCACCAATGCCAGGCAAGTCTCCTATCGCATAACGCATCTCATATTCACGCTCAGCTTTGGAACCTGAGGTGCTGTTCAAGTTCATTCAGAACTAGCAGAGTTGTCGTACTTGGAAAAGTTGCTAACACTGCATGATAACTTGAACAAAAATGATTTGATGCGCGTGTCAGTAGGAACATTTATGGAACTACACGTTTATGACATTTCTATTTTAACGCACGTGATCTAAACAAGGTAACTACCTTTAATATTAATGAACCGTGCTTTAAGTTCATTTACTTATAAAAACTTATAATAAAAGTGCTTTTTTTCCTAAATCAAACTTTTGCATAGAATTGCTTGCAATCAGTTTATCTTTCTGCCAAACCTCAAATTCCATGTCGAATTAAATCATTGCTCTGAGAAAATACACCAGTAACAAAAATCGTAAAACCGTCACAGCTTTCTCCAAAAATCAAACAAACAGCCTAACTTTGTCCGGAATCTTTTTGACTTGTCTGCTTTATACATAAAAGCGCGAACATGGTCATTTTAATGATTCATGTGAACCAAAAACAATACTATGATATTCATTTGCGCTATGTATATATATATATAAACAACAAAATGCAAATTTCTATATTTCAGCCGACTTGTAATAAAATCGGTTTGGAAGGCAAGAGCTACTCTGAAATTCTGTTTACGCTACTTGAACCTCAAGGATTTATTAAACTGATATCATAAAACAACAAAGATGATTTTTTAATTTGCATGCATTTTTACTTTTTGTCTTTATAATATTTATAAGTTAACTTTTCCTGGATCTCCTAAATGTATAGCGTTCATTGGTCATTTTTTAAATGACTAAATTGACTTATCTATACTTTATTGATCATTCTACACTAAGTGTTTAGAAACTTTTAAGTTTCTTCGGTACAGTTATATTTGATGTTTCCCCCTCTTTTATTCTTGCTTATACAATGACAGCTCTTTGGACAAGGGGTCATACTTTGGTTGTATTCCACTTTATTCTCTTATTTGCTCCACTGAGCCAAGCTCACATGAAGAGACATCGATATCATTTATGCACTTTTAACCTATATCATATCCTTGGCCAGATCTGGGATTCTTGTTTGATACTCCATTTGTCTGGATGATGTCCCACGTCTCATTTGGATAAGGTGTTGGGCCGTGTTGCGTAAATCAATGAATCACCTCTCCTGGTTCTGTGGCTGTGTTCAGTGTAGAGATGTTATTCTTAGCTTGTTATCATGACAGATGCATTAGTGTTCTCAGGCTCCTGCAGCAATATCAGCTTATGTGTGTGTGAGTGGTGTGGTGTGGTGGGACTCAAGGGACCTTTATCATCCAAGGAAAAAGTCTCTATGTTAGTACAAAAACAGCAGCAGCTTAAAAGACACGTAACAAATAATTTTCGAATTTTTTTTCGTAATTTATATAAAAGATAAATACCAAAAGAATCATACTTAGTATTGTGTCATATATTACAAAATATAATTTATACAGTATATTCGATTTTTTGAAGTAGAGTCTGTCCCCAAAATTTCACAACCTTCAGTAACCTTAACGTCAGTAACTCTATGTATTTCTCTCCATGAAGTGTTTTGCATCAGGTCTAGTATTTTCAATTTTCTATTTCCATTTTCTTACTTTCTCACAGGTAAAAGGTCAGGTATTGAAAATTGGCCGGGGCGAGAAGGTTCAGGAACAGTGCGCTTTTGCACAGCGGATGTGTGTGTGGAGATGCACGCATGTGTGTTTTAGAGAGAGAGAGGGAGAGAAAGGGAGAAAGAGAGAGAGAGAGAGAGAGTGCATATCCAGATGGCCATTCTGGGCAAGGTTCGGTAATTAACCTTTTAACATCCCCAGCACAACCTCCAGAAGAATCCCCCGTCACTTTATTGGGCTTTGCGCAGTTCTGAATCAATCTGCCGTGCATATCTAATTAGAAATGAGAGCGAGGAGAAAGTGAGCGGGGAAGAGGCCGTTTTACAACATTATTTCGTTTAATTTTGAGTCCAGGCAAAATGGACAATAAGAGAATGAGGTGCGGAACGCTGTGCTTTTCACTCTTCTGTCAGATTGCAGCATACGGTCGGATAATGAAATTGCCCGCGCAATGGGCCCCCCTGAAATTGAATTTGCTCCTCGGCATCGTTGCTTTACAGTTCACCTTCGCAAGCATCGCTTTTATAGTCAGATTTAAACATCATCCACCGTCCCGCTACCAGATGGCTGAAACTAATGTGGCCCCTCGCCTCCTCTCCCTCTCTCTCTCTCTCTTTCTCTCTCTCTCCTCCTTCAGCACAGGCACACTGGGAAAAGGGCTAAGCTGAGACAAATGGGTGTTTTTTGCATCGGTTTGTATGGGACAGCCACAGGGAAGCGAGTGAGGAGTGTGTCTCAAAATGTATACTGAGCTGCCTGCTTAGGGGGTGATTGTCCTATTGATGGCAACCAGACAGGGTGCGACAGATTTAAAGAGGTCACAGGACATGCCGTTTTACAAACACTGGCCAAAGCCATTCATCTAACAATAAAACGGATAGGGATGGGACATTTTATGATGCTGTTTCTGTTTCTTCTTAATGATTCCCTAAAAGTTCCATTATTCTACAATTCTTTGATTACTTTTAAAGAGTAGCCTTAATATTCGAAAAAAGAACGTTTTTATTTTTATTGCATTTAATGGCGTTAGCATGCAAATATTCAGATCATATCACCTTTCACAGAACTTATGAGATGATATGAAACAGTTATTGCAAAATGTATTAACAAAGAAAATGTTTAAACTTTTATAGGGGTAACAAATGTAAGGTGGATATATTTTAAATAAATCATTTTCTAAAATAAAAAAATATTTAAAATGGCAACAGCACTTTTAGGCCATTTAGAGTCAGACATGATGAATTAACAACCTACGTTAGTTCATTCAGTCTGGAGCCAGTATTTCAGGTTCACAAAACATATAATTGCATTCTGTGTTTTAATGCACTTAAACGAACCGATTCACAAGAGTCAACCTTTAAGGAATCGGTCTACACTGATTGCGCTTTACGTTTTTGATTCACTAAAAAGAACCGGCTCATAAGAATCATTCGATCGGAAAATAGGACTAAACTGTTACACTAAAGGCTTCTGCACGTTTCGTCCACGTTTTAGAGGCCGGAAAGCCAACATTTATTTTTTTTATTTAATATTTTAATGTTTAAAACTGCGTGCTTAATCATAGAGAATCTAATGAGAACGCGTCCTTTATGAGCGCCCAGCAGTCTGCAGCTGAATGTGCTGTCCGGATAGGGAGCTCACTAGAATTTCAGACACAGACTAAAAATATGCAAAGGGCTCTTTAAAACTTCCAGACTGAAACACACAGAAAGTGTCCAAATCAGCAAACGCACGCGGCACTTACGGCTCGCTTTTTATGATTTCTCAGCTCGCAATTGATCTCCAGGTTTTTAATGCATTCATTATTTATTAAAACAAAATTTGCAAGCTAAACATAACACTAAACTAGTTTGCACTTGGGGACTGCACTTAGGAAATTGAATGGGAATTACATTAGAGATGAACATCTGTGCTTGCTCTCCTGCCTCTTCGCAAAGGTGGATTGGATTAGTTTAACTGTTTTTTTTCTCTCTCTCCACCAAGTGCAAGAACATCCAAAAATAAAAAAAAGGTGCAGAAAGCTGTTGTCCACTAATATTTATTGCACCACTGACCATAGAGTTACTTCATGCGAGTAACATCATCAAAATGAGAACGAAAACTCTGTTTGCATTCATGCCAATCGCACTTTAGCAGGAGTTGCTGGAATTGTCAGGTTAAATCATAAAACGCATTACTTGTTCGAAAGCCTGTCATATTTTTTTTTCGTCTCTTGAAGCGATTTGCTTTTTTTAGTCATTAATTTAAAACGTGTCTAATTCCCATCGTTGCCCCAGGCGCGAGCTACCATCACACCGCGCGCCAAAGCGCAGCGTTTCAAAGATTCCCTAAAATGCGCAATTTGACACCTTTAGGAAGCATAATCTGTTGATTAATTTGAATTAGTATCTCACGTATGATTGGTTTGGTCTGATTCCGTGTCGCGCACAAAATGTGAACACTGAATAAAACTAGGGACTTTCAAACAAAGACACAATGACGGACGAGGAGCACAATTATCTCCACATCTTGTGTCAGTAGTGCGCGCGAGCCTCCAGGTCTCTCCGTTTCGCCGCGCGTGCACGTGTGGACGCCCGGTCCATATGGACAGAGGCTCAGCGCCTTTGGCTTCGCCTGAGGCACCCGAGACACCCCGCTGTCTCATCAAATCTCCTCAGATTGTCGCTCTTCCTTCTGCACACCTTAATGTCAGCCATTAATTATACATCCACCTTTTTCTGAGGTTGTCTTCTGCAGATTCACTCTTTCCTTTAGCCCTTTTTCCACAGTAAATTATGAATTAGTACAGTTTGAAGCATCAAGAGGGGCTTCAGTTTATCTGTATGTTAGTATGTAAATACTGTCATATCCATGGCCCCATATGGACAGTCAAGCCACGCATTTAGTCATCTTTTTTAAACAGTATGTCACGATTTGTAACCTAACAACCTTATTATTTCTTAATTTAAATTGGTGTTTAAATTTAACATGCATACACAACACAAACTAAAAAAGAGACAAACAAGCAATAGGCATGTGTGTGTGTGTGAGATTCATCTATATGAATATTAATGTTTTTTAATTCAGATGGAAAAACTAAATGAGTTTACCACTTCTTTTATGTACTATGCACAACATGTTACAGGTTTTTGCATCTGAAGTCTTGATATATATACACACACACACACACAGATATTTTGGTTACAGGTAGTTGAATCTATTTTGTAGATTCGGCAAGGCAAGCTGGCAGCTGGTCTTCCAGACTGGCTTATTCTGTCCATCTCTGTCTTATTGCGAACATGTTTGAGACGTGAGAGAGCGCTTAACTGCTGACGGGCTCTTATAAAACAACTTGTGGCCATGTGAGTTCTCATTAATGTTGGCGGGTGCCTGTTCCAAGCCACAGCGCTTTAATAACTAGTCCCATGCGTAACCAATGAATTAGAGGCAAAGCAAAGACACATGTGGTCAATTAGTGATGGAAAGGTGCTACTTGAATCTTCTAGGCGCAGAAATCCCGAAAACAAATTAAGAACGCCGCTACGTATGTGAATCTGCACAAATTACATATTGACATCCGCAATCATTAAACGATGTTTGAGGAGCATTTAGAAGCTGCAATTATGAAGTTAGCTCTTAATATACACCGTCTCGGTGGGGATGAGGAATAGCAGGTGTTCGCTGATGTGCAGCGACGTGGGAGAGAGATATAAGAGGTTAAAACAGACAGATGGATATGGCCTGTCAAGAATCTCACAAGAGGAAAAATGACACTTTACGCTCACCGTCCGCAGACCCGCAGTTACGGCACGAGGAGAGAGAGAGAAAGAGAAGAAAAAAAAAGCAGGAGAGAAAGAGACTAGTGTCATTTTGACTTTGGGAAAGTCTCCTCCTGAGCTTAATGACACATCTGCAGCCGGGCTATATTTATTACAGTCATGTAGAATAAAATTGATTGTCTCCTAAAATTAATTTTTGCTTTGCCTCTAGCAGTGCTTTAATGGAGGACACTAGGCCCCGTGCAAGAGTATTGTTTAATCACATTAGTATCACAGCCCCCAGGACAGCGGAGATAATTGTACAAACGAACATCGAAATATGTATCTCTAACTCTTATGATTGAATTATGCAAATGACTTATCTCCTGCCCTTCCAAGCACTAATCATCTAATTAAGACTGATGTTTTAAATGCTTGTTTTTGGATGGGGATCCGGGGAGAAGCAGGAAGCAGAAAATTGAATGTGACACTGAAATCGGCAAAGTAGTTTATACCGGAAGAGCTGGTGTTTTCTCCCCCCCCCATTGTCTGTCGTTGGCGGCGAGAAGACGATTAGAACGTTTTAGTGAGTATTTTAAAGGCCCTGAAACATAAGCCCCATCTAATCCATTTTCAAGAGTTCATCATTTTTCCCCCCCTGCTTTAATAGTTTAGCTTGACACTAAGCGGTAGCCGCGCCGCTCTGCGCTGGAGGGGACTAAAGCTGGTCAAAGAAGCGCTAACTAGCATCCCAATTATGCCGATTAATATTTCATGACATGTTCCGCTGCACTTCCCCGTTCCTGCGAGCTAGCAGCTGTTGATCCGCTTCGCACAAAGCGTTTGGCGCGCCAGAACGGAGAGGTTATGGGAATGACAGGCCAGCTCAAGTGAGCGTTGAGACTGAAAACGCTCTGACTCTCGGAATCCCGTTTTGAAGAGCCTGAAAGATGTGAAGATCTGAGGAGAGGACAGAGTCGTTCTTTGCCCTGCTCAGAAGTGTTTACAGTTGTCTCTCACATCTGGAGGCCATAATTCGCCGCATTACCCCCCTCTGTCTGGCCCGGGCAGATGGGTTCACCTGAAGATCACGACGCCGCTCAACTTTTTTCTCAGTCGTGTTAATGACCTCAAGGGAGGCTTGCTTGGAAAATGACTAGATCAGGCCTTGCAAACTTAAAGGTTGAGTGTGATGCATTAAGTATGGATGTTGTGGAATTCTGCTGTTAACATACGTGCATGAGGTTTTATAGAAATTCATTCTCATAACCGTAACCAATCTGTTTTGCACTATTTATATAGTGTCTCTATAAATGTTTGTGTGTGTCGGTTATATTGCATATGTATTGACGAAAATGAAAAACTGTGCACTGTGTGTACAGAAAGATCAGCAGTGTACATGTTAATTATTTAATTATTAAATAAATTATAAAACACAAAATTATATTTATTTATAGCTCAGACATTTTAATTATTATTCTAATTATTAAAGTGTGCTTTTCCCACTCTCTTTCTCTCATAGCATATTTAATCTATTATAATACATTAAAATATTATTTAAAAAAAATATATATATAATGTTATAATTTATTAATATAATTAATTATCAAAATATAAATTGTTTTATACCTCTCTGTAGTGTATTACATATGTAACAAACAGCAATACATTAAAATGTTATTTAAAAAATTTAGAAAATATTTATTTATTTATAATAAACACAAAATGCCATGAACTTAAATTTATAAATTGTTATTTATGTACTTATGTGTTAATTGTTATAGATTAAATATGCCATAGAAAGAGAAAGAGAGAGATAAGAAATACACTTTAATAATTAGAATAATTCTTAAATTAATATTCCAAAATATTTCCAAAATAATTAAAATGTCCGGGCTCTAAATAAACAAATAATTTTGTGTTTTATGAAATTATTTAATAATTAATATAATTATTAAAGTATAGATTGTAAACTAAATGAATGATTAAGTAATGATTTCACTAAATGCTTTGATAGAATACTGAAGTCATGCTGCAGTCAAACGTAGAAACATCTGCTTGCTCTGGATTATTAAAAGAAGAAGTAAAGATGAAAGCAAGGTGGAATGTGAGGAGAGGTAGGGTCAAGGAGGGTGTGGGTGAGTGTTTGTATGTATGCAAGTCTCTTTCTGCGCCTGGGTTAAATCAAGAAAAGCTCTGGGTATGTGGTGACATCACGGTCGGTTTGGTGCTCTCGTCGGATCTGTAAGGGATTCATTCTGTCTCTATCTGCCCCGGGCAGCCCAGCTCCAATTACCACCCCCCCACACACACACCCTTCTGCGCACCACCATCAGGAAGTCTGCAGAATAAGCCTATAAAACTTTTAAAATCCACCCAGGAGCGCCGCACTGTTCACATCATACACATGGAGAGATCATATTACAAAAAAAATGCAATTATTTCAGACTAAAGCAGAGCGCCTGAGCACCTCATGATGGAACGCAGTTTTATAAGTACTCTGATCATGTGACCTCCACCTGTAACATGTATACATGTCTCCTGTCATCTTCTGCACTTTGTCTTTGAGATTTTTTTGGCCTATGGCAAAAGCTTTTGATCAGCTTTTTGATTAATAAAACAGAAGTATATATATATATATATTTATATATAGGACATCATACACACACATGTTACACACGTTAAGATGTCTGCATCACCAGAAATTCACAAAAGTCATTTTATGTCCATAAAAAGCAGAGTAAATAAAGTAAAGTGTCTACTATTATGGTTTCAACTAGGTTTTTGGAGAATAAAATGTCAAAATTGTATTAAAATAATGTTATTGTCATTCAGCGTAAAATTCAAACAACATGTTCATTCTGACTTTTTGAATATATAAAAATATTACATTTTATTGTTTAAATGTGTAAAAAAATATTTTTGGCTTGGGAAATCCAAAACAATTGCAAGTAATTTAACAGAGAACTTTTTAATTTATTTAAAAAAAAAAAATTATGTATACACTGGTATCAAGACTTAATTTGGCTTTATAATAATAGCAATATAATATATTTGTTTTCCAAATTTCACTCAGTAACTGAAAAGCCCTTAGTACAAAAATAGTTATAGTGAGATATTACTGCAATATAAAATGACTCATTACCAAAATGAAAGAATGAAAGATTTACTTAAGTTAAAACACATGAGCACTCTTCAGATTGTCAACAGAAATCTTCACCCTGCTCCGGTGTGCATTGCACTTCATTTGTTAGTTTGAAAGAGATTCAAACAGTCTTAAATGTGAATCATGGACAGCTGCTTTTATGTGTTTTCCATTCTCATGTTTTTTTCCTGTGCCCTCATAAGTATGAAGATAGTTTCCGTTAATAGTGGCCCTAGGCCTGATTGGAAACATGTTAAGCATGTGCACAGACTGTAAATTGGGGCCACACTACAAAGCAGGTTATGTGCTTGTTTATTCGCCATGATGGCCGTGTCTTAAAAATGCCTTACTTCATCCAATCCGAAAGATGGCTAAAGACCACGCCCACACACACCCTAATGATAACAGCTTCTACAATCCAGTAGATTAGTAAAAAATGATTTTGCTCTTTTTGAATTCATAAAACAAATCCAATCAATAACTTTCAGCTTTTCGGATGGGATGGTTCTTTTCCTGCAAAGCAAAGCGTGGTCAGTGTGTGTCTTTGTATGTGTAGATGGGTGGTCCGATGTTGTGCATGTGTGTGTGTGTATGTCCGAAAGCATGTAAATGTTGTGTCTGTCAGTAGCGATGGGTGTCATTTGTGTGTGTGTATCTGCGATGGGGGGAGGGGTTCTCTGATGAAAACAATCAGGCCCTGTGTGGTTTCATTACAGGGTAATGTCTCGCCAGATTGTTACGGATAGTTAAAATGAAATGAAGTGAATTAGGGAAACAAGGGGGAGAGCATGCACAACGCTTTATTGCTTTCTTTTGAAGACACACTGACAATGATCTGCCTTCAGTGTAGTGCATGTATCAGATAACATATCAGAAACTACCTCTGAGTGTGTGTGTGAGAGGAACAGAGTGTGTAAAGGTAAAGTATGTGGGCTTGTCAAAAGTAGGATACATTGTCTTCCCCCTTCCTGTCTCTGAGTTCGTCTCCGGACATGAGTGTGTGAGTGTGAGTTTTAAACGAATTGGCCTATTTAGAAAAAACGAAATGCAAATATATACAGTACATCAAATATATATTTCTTTAAAATATATAAATAATATTTTTGATGCCAAGGACCCCACATAGCTTATCCATAAAGACCCGTTTATTTTTGTTGTACGACAAATAGTACTGTATCAGACATATTTCAAGTGAACTCAGTCTTATACATTTATTTTGTATAATATTTGTTTTTCTCTTTCACGTTCTACTTGCACACCCTTGCAGCCCCCCTGGGGTCACTTTGAAAACTCTATTTGAATTAATTCATATTATAATAAATGAAAGTCAGAGAATATAAGTTCTGCTAGAAAGGAAATATGATTTATTATGTAATTAAATTTGTAACATACTATATATTAATACTTTAATGAACATCATGCAATCTTAATGATCAATTTATCTGTCAATTATTAGTTTGATAAATCGTTTTAAAAAAGAGTAAACGTGTGCTATACAATAATTCATTAAGCGTAAAAGAATGCATTTCGGTGTAAAGCCATTGTCACATAAATCGCATTGGATCATATACACATGAAACAATTTATATACAAATTTGTTTTGCTTGTGTTTGATGAACAACATCCAATAAGACCTTTGCTTGATACTTTATACACTTTGTTTATGATCAGAGTAAGTGTCATTGAACAGAATCTAATAGCAGTATCCTTTTCACTGTGCTGTAATTCAGCAGTACACACACTCTTCCTGGCATTTCCCATGGTGCCTCAGTGTGAGATTGCAGTGTGAGGGATGGCAGGCACACCTGACCTGTCTTTTCCACAGGGGCTTGTGGGTAATGGATGGGTCAGAGCTTTTTTTGATGTTTTATTGAAAGATCACCACGGCTGTCCTGGCTTTCGCCTGACTATAAATCAGGGTCCTCTGTGGCCTGCTGGACTGTCCAGAGTGTGGTTTATGTCAGTCGGGGCAGGAAGGGCCTCCGATCCCATCACTCCACCTCACCTATATCACCCACCCACACACACACACACAGCACTACCACCTCTAGAACAACCAATGGGACCCTAAACAATGTGTCTGTCAGATATACACACATATGCAGGTATCCGTCAGCTTTGATACTTACATATATATATATATATATCTGCAGCATTTCTATGCTTTTCTTGCTGTTCTGTTTAAGATACAGTATAAATCAAACTGCAACAGTTAACAGCCTAAGAGCAATATAAATCGATGATGACGGATATTGTGATTGATTAGTTGCTCTTTGTATGTTTTTGCATGCACCTTTTAGCCTGCTTTTATAATCTTCAGTTGATTTGTTAGTTTTTTAATCCAAAGTAATTAAGTAATATTAATACATTCATATTAACCAATCCGTTCATGTTATATAAATTAAATGAATCAGTTTCAAAAGGTAATATTGTAATAATGTATTTTGATAAAAAAACTGATTTTTCTGAAAGTAATCGGCAGACGAATCAGTGAGAATTTGTACAACTTGTTGAAAGGCATGCTGGATCAGACGCAGGAAGCGGCAAGCTTTTAATTGCACTTTTTAAGTTTTTTAATATTTCGAGTAGTCTAACAAGTACTCACGTGATTATCGAAATTGTTGTTAATCGCAGTGCTAGTTGCATAAAACTTGACCACACGTGACTTCAGTAAATGCTTCTGAGCTTGATGTGTAATAATGGATTAATCGAACCTGATTATTATTGAGTTATACATTTAGGTGCACATTGATTAAACAGCATTCATATAATTGGCTCTTGTAGTTGTCAGACAACCATAAATTGCTTTTTTCCCTCAATATACTGTCGTCTTTCTGGGCCGAAAGCATCCCTGTTACGTTTGTTACACTTGGAGTGCTGATGCAGCACAAACGCTGGGGTTTTCTCACCACTCTCTCTTAATACTGCTGTTAATGAGTAAGTTGATGTAGTTGAACGTTTAGTTAATAAATATGTCAGACTTTTACCTCTCTCTCCCTCCCTCTTTCCACTCCTTGTCTCTCTCTTGCAGTTTCCCAGGCTCGCTGAGAAATCGCAATTAGTTTTAGATTTACGCTACGATGACAGACAGTGGTATATAAATAGAGGTTAAACACACAATTTACATATTAATTTCATGATTCATTTAATCAATGATTTATGTGGATATAGATTGCTTTTAATCCGCCTCTCAGCGGCAGCGTTTGCTCTCTCGCTCCCGCTCTTCTTCGCTCTTCACCGAGCATGACAGAATAGAGTGCCGAGCTCTTTCTTTTCCTCCCTCTATCTCTCTCTCCCTCTGTCTCTCTTTCCTCGGAGCTGTTCAGTGGCTCGGAGAGGAATGCGAACGGAGGGGCTCCAAACGGCACTCCTAATTGGTTTAATTTTTCAGTGCGTGCACCGAACCTGACACTCGTTTACTGCGCGCCGCTGTATCTCCTTTCTCTCTCTCCGATCTCCCTCTCGGCGCTCTCTCTCTCTCTCTCTCTCCATTAATAAAAGGGTAATAATCGCTCCAGTTAAAGGGATGGTAATGAGAGCAGTGGTTATGGTGATTGGTGGCGGCGGTTGTGTATTCATAACAGATCTCTCATACTGAGGCAAGAAGGCTGTAATTGAGCCATGATTGAGACACATGCGCTCCCCTCCACCGCACACCAACATGGGACTGGCGGAAACAACGAGGAACTGAACAAAAACGCTTCTGGGGTTGGAAAAGACCCCAAGGAAGGCAAAAGATTTAGACGATCCTCCTTAAAAAAGGAGGTAGACAAAACTTTGAAACAAGTTGTCAAGTAGGAAGTATTGGTGAGCACCAATTCTTTTGACCTTTGGCCTCTGGCTCTGTGACGTTAGAGAGCGATAGATCACCCAGACCGATTAATCGAACAATTTTTTGGACTAGGCGATGTCGACCAATCGGCGATGGTCAGTCTATCGACCCAACCATAATTTGGACTTAATCCAGCAATAGCCAATTTCTCAATTTTCAGTGTCCTGTTTAGTGCCTGATTGATAAGGCGGCTGTACACAGTGCGAATTCAGACAGTCGGAAGACCGCATGGCCACGCACACATCACAAGTGACTTTGTTTACGGACACAGTGGTACACGGCACGATTTTTAAGCCTGCCGATTTCCAAAGCAATCACATTCACAAAGTTCCACGCTTGTGCTTCCAAGGCACTCTGCTTGTCTCGTAATTTCTCACAACACCATACGAGCCCTGATCATACGAGAAGAGACGATTTCCTCCTCCGTTTTTTTTTTTTACCTGAGAAGTCTACGAATTGAGCTTCATTTTCTGTGCGAGTGTTACAATAACACCCCACTTTGTATTCACCACGTTTAGACATCTGTCCCCTGCATCCTCTTCACACTTTATTCTCTTATCATATTCCACATTTGGCTGAAAAATATAGGCGGTACGTCTAAATGACAGTCGCTAGGCAAAACAAGTTACTTAAGTGTTTTATCAGAGGATTCAGACAAACAGACCTTTTTTGTAAGTCGTAAATGAAGATTAAAGCTCATGTTGGCGGAGAAGGAACAAATTGGGATGATTTATTGGCGCTGACATGAACGTGTCACTGCGGGGGGAGACCGGAATAAGAGAGAAAGAGAATGAGAGAGAAAGTGGGGGAGGAAAGGTGGAATACGGAAAGGCGCGAGATAGCTGTTCATCTCGCGGAAGGTAAATAATGGTCTTTAATTATTTGCTGGCGGAGCCGTTGAAAGCTCGGGCTGATACTGTCATTGGGACGACGCAGCCGGTGTGACGTGTGGTTAGGAATGTTAAAGGTGATAACGGTGTGTGTGTGTGTGTGTGTGTGAGAGAAAGCATCGAGAGAACGTATCTCCAGGTGCGTTTTGTGTGTGAATGATGGCTTTGCATGTAATAAAAACACACTGGAATCAAGCGGCACGTAATAGGGCTGTGTTAACCTCCATCCATTTAAGAAGAGCCTCAGGTCCATTGATTGGACGCCCATCAGCCACGTATAAATCCATCAGTTCAATCAATAAATGACTCACGATTGAATTGCATCATCATTAGTGTTTATGACACACCATCTCTCCTCATTTGGCCTTAGCAGAAAAACACTGGAAATGGATGCATTCAGTTGTGACGTCATGGGATGAGGCCAAGACAGTCGGACAAAATCTATTAGGTGCTTTTTGCTTGCTTTAACTTGATTTTTGAAATATATGCCGTCACCTGTTCGATTCAGTTAAATGTATTTGCAAAGCCAGTATCAGTAAATTCACTGTGCAATACATTTCATAGATTGCGCAAAACATAAAGCGTTCACCACGGAACCTTATCATGTGATATATCTCTCTGCAGATAAGAATTCATAAAAACACAGTAGCAAGAAAAAATGATTTTGAGTCACGAGTAGAACATGTCAAGTTCAGGTCAGTTTTCTAAAGGGTCTAAACAAGGGTTGTTCCTAGAGGGCCATTGACCTTCGAGTATCGCTACATCAGTGTCAGTCATCTATCATTTTTGCATTAAAATGTCGTTCCAGGGTCAACAAAATCAGGACATATAGCTCCAACTCAATCAAGGCCTTCAGGATAACTAAAAAACGGTCATGCCAGTGCATTACAGCTATTTTAAAATATTTGTCTGTTTGTTGGAATAGCATAACATGCACACTTCTGGCTCAGCCAATGGCTGGAGTTTATGGTGGTACAGAACGAGAAACCTTGAGGAAAAGAAACGTTTTTTAAAGTCAACTTTTTACTTCAATGTTGTGAAACAGGATACGCAACAAGAAATTGGCAGGACAAGACTTTTTAGATTTGACATTTCATGACAAAATTGAGTCAAACCTGAATGCTAATGTGCTAAAACAGTACCTAAATAGCTAATTGGCTAACAATTGAACATTGAAGAGACCTCAGTGGAAAAAGAATGCCTTAGTAGTTTTATTGTTGTAAAAGAATATGAAGACTGTGCACTAATTTGAATATAATTATATGTGTATGTTTTATAAATTTACCACTCTGCGGAAAGAAGTATCCTCAACGCCAGTAATTTGCCAGACTGGCACCAGGCATGCTGGCATGGGCACACACTGCGAATCAGAGGAGGGCTGTTTGCACACCCTTACCTGCCGTAAAACCCAACTGCAGGCACGATCCACCTTTTACGAGCCCCGTGCAGCTCATAACACACACCGGCTACACATGGGAAAGTGTGAGTGTGTGCGTGCAAGTACGTTTTTGGCGAATGCGTATACCGGGATGCTTGCACGGCCGTGCTAATATCTCTCGTAACCATTTCAGCTCATTAATTTTCCCCTCAAAGTTTCCTTCAGTCGCCCCTGCGCTGGGTGTACGGTGCCTCTTTGATATTCAGAGTGTGTCGAGCGGTTTGGACGAGGAGAGCTCTCTGAATAGACACAGCTCAGAGTTTAATAACTCTAAAGGAGGACTGATGCGTTTGGTACAGCGAAACATATGAAGTGGAGTTATCTGGTGTTAACTTTATCTGATCTGGCGTACAAACGGTTATCTCTGTGTCCAAGTCAGCAATGTGAGAGACACCAGACTACGCAAGCTTGCTGCGGAAACACATGCATTTTTCACTGCATCACAAACATTCAGAGACTTTTCAAATGCAATATCACCAACCCCCAGAGATGCATCAACTAAATCACTTTGAATTGTCTTATACAAAGATGCTTTTTTTGGAGCGGTGCATCAACTAATGTGAATCTGCATGTTTTCCAGCATTTTGCAAACACCCAAAGATGCTTCAAGTTATATGAATCAGTCTGTATTGTGTGAAACGCGTACTTGCTTTTCTCAGCATGTCGCATCGAAGTGAATCTGCCTGAAAGGTCTCATGCAAGCACAGACTTTTGGTTTTTCAAACTTGCTTTTCAGCATGTCACATAAAATCAGAAATGCATCAAGTGACATAAATCAGTCAGAATTTTTATCTTCACAAACTCCCAGAGTAATCAAGTTGTGCAAATCATCTGAAATGAATGCAAACGCATGCATTTTTTATAGGTCATGTTGCAAAAATCCGGTGATACAAAAAGTAATGTGAATTTTTTCCGTGCATCACAAAAACACACTTGCACGCATCGTTGCACACGCATTTTTATTGAATGTCATGAACATCCGGTAATTCAGAAAGCATTGTGAATCGGTCTGAAATGTCTTCCACCGACACGCATTCATCAGCATGTCACAAACACTAAGTACCTTGAATCAGTCTGTGTTTTCCACCACATCGCAAAAACCCAAGATCCATCAAGTAAAGCTAAATCTCTTGCATGCATCCACATGCATTTGTACTGTGTTAAAAACACCATCAAATAACGTCAATCAAGTCTGAAATATCTTCCACTTAAATCCATTTCTCAGCTTGTCGCAAACACATACAGATGCATCAAGTAATATGAATCAATCTGAAATATCATACATTTGAGATGCGTCGAAAATCACATGTTTTGGATGCAATGAATGAATCATCATTTAGATGGTTTACATTCTTAAAGATAATGTGAATCAGTCTAAAATGTCTTGCACATAGACTTAGGGTTTCAACACATCGCAATCACATGTTCATCTCACACCTTCTCGTCCAACTCCAGTGCCTGAGCATCTGAAGGACACCAGAGTCATGAACATATACATAGGTGGCATCACACGCTGACACATCTTTATGCACAGCATTGCATGGGAATGAAAGCGCGTGGATTTGAGCCGAAGCGCATGGTAAAATGGGCCGGTGAAGAAGCAGGTCAGGGTTAGTGTATACGCAAGGTCACGTTTAAAACACACGGGTTGGAAGGGCCCATAAATCAGCCTGCGCATACGGCTGCCCTCCGTACTGCCTGATTTAACACCTGCGCCCAGACCTTCCTTGTCAGGCCCGGCATTCTTTATTACCCGCCTCTGCTCACTATAGCAGCAGCAGCGCAGATAGAGTTCACCTTTGAAAGAGCCGCAGTAACTCTCTCTCTCCTTCTCGCTGGCGTGCTATCTATCTCCTTTCTCTTTTCCTCTCTGCCCTATGGTCACAGTTCAGGGAGTGGTCAGATATGTGCAGGTAGAAGGGGAGACGGTCACGTACAGGAAATTGACCGTTTAATGCTTCCTTTTTGTAAAACTGTAAGCAGAACGCGACTGTGTTCACGCATGTGCGGTTGGTGGTCTTGAACTGTTATCACCGTTTGGTATGTTTTGTGATATGCTTTTTTTTTTGATACGGAGAAGAGAAATTCAAGCTGCATTGGAACAGTTGACATGATCTGCAGTGTGATGTGCAATAGCTGTTAGCTAGTTATTTATAACAACCACGCACGTTGTTTTAAAGGAATAGTTCACCTAAAAAGGAAAATTCTGTCATCATTTATTCAACCTTGAGTAGTTCCAAATCTGTACTTACAAAATGATTTTTAATTTTTGGGTGAACTATTCCTTTAATGGCCTCACACCAACTTAGACACTAAATAGAGGGCACATACTGGAAATAGACAATGTAGTTGTTTCATTTTTCTTTAATTACAACTAAACCGTCACAGTTGGGTCCTGCAATGTGACTTAACAAAGTGTCTGGAAGAAGTCTGGGAAAAAGCAGTGCATCTGAATAGTGTATATATTATTTGTTTGCAGTGCATTTTATATATTCGTGACAAACCTGTTTTATAGAGCTCTACACTTTCAGAGCTCAACTTTGAGGAAGCAGTGGAAGTGAACAAACACCAAAAGTTTTGTGCATGTCCAAACGTCCATTTTTCAGGTCACCGCTCCAAGCAGTCCCAAATATCTTCCGTCTTCTTTGACAAATCAGGATCTGGGTTATAATGTATGTTAAATAATAGAGCTCACCGGAGGTCGGGTCTTTGCTCTTTTGTCATCTGTAATAGAATCTTCTTTTCCCTCATTTCTTCTGCTGTCGCCAGGCCGGAGGGGCCCGAGGGGGCCTCAGGGGGACAGTGTGTGTAGGAGATGGACTCTGTAGCCAGGGGCCCGGAGAACTAAAATGCAAATGTAGCTTTTGATGGATGATAAAGTTGGCTATAGGATGATGGATCGTAAGAGTTAGAATAATGGGAATTTAACAGAATGCGAGTGGTACAGTAGTTTGGGATTCACTTTTGTTACTTTTCCTATTTATGTCTGTTAAAGTTACAATTTGAAACCACTGTAATTTAAACATACTTAACAGACAATACATGAAGTCAAAAATTTTGAAGCCTGTTTTCAACTTTTTAACGCAGCATTGAAATATTTCATGCCACAGCAAGCTCACGCCGCCCAGTACGCCCACAAGGCGCTTTTGTGTGTGTGTGTGTGTGTTCCTCGCTCGACTTGTCAGGTCCTCCCTAATAGCAGCTTTACGAATAAGTCTCAAACATCTGACCACTTTGTCATAATGCGAACGTGCTTGTCAGCAGGTCTGTGAATGTCTTACAGGATAGTTTAATTATAACGTCAGGCCGCGATACGCATTCTCCGTCGACTGACTGGCAGGTAGTCGCTCCGCCCGCCATTCCGAGACTGGGAAGAAAAAGAGAAAGTCGGTACTGTTTGATTACCGCACCTCTACGGTCCGTGGGCTACAATTGTTCTCGACGAAGCAAAATGCGAACGCTACCGTTAAAAGAACTTCGGCAAAATTCCTGTCACAGATGTAGCAGTTTCACGCCTCTCCTGTCAAGAGCCTCTCGCTTCAGTGCCGTTTCCGTCCAAAATGTAGTCCTTAGCATTGTTCGGCATTTCTTCCTCAACAATAGTTCTCAAAATGATGAGTGCTATTATTTGCCTGCTAACACTGACACATAATTGGATGGTGTCTCCCTTAATCTGAGCTGTTAGGCAACAGCGTTGTCAAAACGCTGAACAAGTTATGAGATTAATTTCCTATAGAGCATTGTGAGCTTGTCACTCAAAAAGTGCTCATGAATTATTTTAGGGGCGCGCAGAAAGTTTTCACGTCATCTCGAGACGAGTTTAGAAAGATTCGGCTTTCATATAAAGTCGCTCGGTGAGGGCAGTTGGCAAGCAGATTACAGTTTGTGCTCGGTAGATTGGAGTGTTTTCACATTTGCCGCAAAGCTACGCTTAAATATTAATGTGAAATGATGTCATTATAAAGTCGGTACGTTGTCACTAGCTTAAAATGTAATTACCGGTCCGTAAAGTTGCATAAACTGTTGATAGAGTAAAAGGATGTGAGTGACAGCGATTTAACCACGGTTAGATTTTTTGATTTTCTAAAGGACATCTGAGTGGTGCAAAGCGGACAGTGAGAGGAAAAAGTTAAAATAAACACATACACATATTATATATATATATATGTATATATATGTATATATATTTATATTAGTGCTTTCAAATGCATTCAAAATAAAACATCATATATTTAAGAATTAAAAAAAAAAAAATATTATTAAATATATTTATAAATAATATAAATTCAATTAATATACATGTGTGCAATTTTGCATGAAATCTTTTTAAAATATATGCATGCATGTGTATTTCTATGTGCATAATAAATATGAATATTATGATAAACAAAAAAAGATTTGAAAAAAGTTATTGTGAATGTGATTAATCGCGATTCATTGTATTATATATATATATATATATATATATATATATAAACTTTATACCTAATACCTAAAATTTGATTTTGATATTTAACTTTCTTAAAAAATACGTCTCTTTCTTTTCTTTTTTGAATATCACATAATGCCAAAGGGATAAAAAATGAAATTCTTCATTTTCCAGAAATAATTGGGTCATTTTGTGCTGACTATAAAGTGGGCATGCGATTTTTTTAAAACTTTAGAGACATACTGTAATAAATGTCTTATTGATAAAAACGATGCTTTGGCTGTAAAATCGAAATAACCCTTTTCTGGTGTGGAACGTCTTGCTATTAAACCAATGAGAAATCCTGTCCTCCGGGGACATTCACTTTTGACAAAATATATTGATGCGTTATAGTTGTACTGTCTGCATTCTCATCTTCCCGTTTCTCTCTCTTTCTCCACATGTGGCGTCCTGTATGTTCCCGGGTTCCTCACGCTCAGGTAAGTGCATAGAAGCAGACTCGCACATCACAGACATCCGATCTGGCACCTTTGGAAACACGCGGCTAGAGCCGCTCGCAGTAAGGAATGCAGAAAGAGACACGGGAAGGTCACGATGTCACAGCCTGAAAAATGTGCCATTGATAGGGGTTAAGAGAAATGTCCACTTCACACAAACACACACGCTCGCTCGCTCCTGAGAGGGCCGCGAACAGCGCTCCTTTTTTTAGAAACAGGTGCTGCATCGCATTTTTTCCCCCAGGCCTCCTGCAGCAGATAATGCACGCCATGACATTTGGTCCGGCTTAATACACCTCTTTGTCACAATCGCCGGCGTAATTGTCTTCTATAGAGCGGCATGCTTTTAATTAAAGTGAGTGGTAGGCTCTGACAGAAATGATTTATTTCATGCGCTCCGCTATCGGGTCGCGCGCAAGCACACATATACGCAAACACGCACGCCTCCGAGTGTCTCGGCGCACGGGGCAAATTAATTACAGCAAATCAAATTAAACAACGCCACCAAATCACACTGTCTATCTGTGTGTGCCGTGGCAGCCCAAACAAGAAGTTTATTAAAACGAAGCAGGAAAACGAAGGAGAGAATGAAGCGTGGAGAAGAAGCGGCGGCGCTTGGATGGAGAGGGCGACTCAATTAGGGAATTAATGCATCTTGTTCAAAGTATGGATGTGAGAATATGACCGATTGTTGATGGCTTGTGTCCTTTTTCTCCTTTTTTCAAGGTTGGGTTCAGAGGTTAAAATCGTTTTTTCTTGGCACGTGGTTTGTTCGGAACTCTCAAACTGAGATCGATGTATTCATTGAAATCATTTTTATTTCCTTTCTTTGGTTTTAAATGCACTTTTCGGCTTTCCAAAGTTGCATTAACACAATTGATTAGAAGGCCGTATGAGATGCGGTCCGGCTGAATGCACACCAAATGTTTAATTGCCTTAAGGGACCTAAATTAGCCCAGTTCCTTCCCAAAGCTTTGTCTCGGATCGATCTTAGGAAAAAGAAGAACTCGCTAGATGCATTCGTTCTCTCTGGCTTAAATATACCTATTTCTTGTCATCTGTGTTCGGTGGCTGAACAATTGCGCTCTCAAACAATAGCCTTTCTTTGCTCCAACAGCACTGCGTTTGAAAACATCCTGTTATTCGTTTCAATGTTATAAAAGTTAATTAATTGTCCCATCCTGTCTGCTTGGGAGGTACAAATGCAGGACTGGGAAAAAGTGATTAAAGTGCTGCAGAACAGCATGGAAAACAAACAGCTATCTGTCATTTGAGGTTTAGATCGTTGTTGCGGCGGGTTTGGGCGATGGCTCGCGACAGAGATGGAGGAAATAATTCAATTAAAAAAGAAAAAGCCATCAAAGGCTTTGGAAGTCAGTTTTAAAGTATTAGGATTAAGTTCATGTAAACTTTGCTTGACTTATGACTTGTAATATCTATTGAGCGATATCAGTTTCATAAATCTAACTTCAAGCATACATGGCTATATGTGAAGCATTTCCCAGGCACCTTTGTGGCTAGAAACAAAACCATACAACAGTTCATTTAGACTTTTTTTTTGTTTGTTTACCATGTATTTAAATTGAGTCGACCTATTAAAAACAATACTGAAGTCGATATTTCATCTCTTCAGTACATTGGGGACTGTACAGAAAATGTTGTTTTAATTCTTTGTTTTATCGTAATGATATTAATAGGATTTTTATGAAATAGTTTACTATTAGGAATATATGAAAACACGTCACAAATAACACTGTTCGACATTCACAGGTTTAAGTGTGTTTTTCAAATAGAGGAGAGCAAGAATTTCTCTCTTGTTTCTTGTTGCTGTACTGCGTGCACAAAATGAAAGATTCTGTCTTTTGGGCCACTCCTGTGATTTTTAATTAAATAAGGGTCATGTGTATAGTCCACCTCCCACGTTTAAAGGAATTTAATCTGGAGTCAGGACACAAGTGTGTGTGTGCGTCCCTCAGTCTCAGCCATGTCACTCATAGCCGTGACCTGCCGTACCCCAGGGCTGTGCGGGTCGGTGTGAATGGAGCCGTGTGTGTGTGTGTGTGTGTGTGAGATTGAAAGTGAGACAGACTTGCACCTGCACCCTTAATAAATGTAGTCAAGCATCCTGGACATCTCTCTTATTCCCCTTGTGTGTGTGTGTGTATCCCGTACACAAACATGCATTGGCAGATCTTTTACTGGTGTGACTTCCCCACAGCTTTTATTTTTGTGTCTGGATCTGTGGAACACCAAATGAGAAGTTTTAAAGAATGTTCCTGTCGCACTTGGTGATATCTTTGTGAACAGACCGAATTTTAAGATGTTTTAAAATGATTATGAAACTATCCTCGCGCAATTAGTTTCATAAAGTTTTTATCCAAACACTTAAATGCTGAGATGCATACTAGAAATCAAGTAGCTTCGCGCAGATGCCATTCAATTGCAGCTTTTAAAGATTTATGTTCATAACGCCGGTGTGAAGATTTAATTAAGAGCAAAGACTACAACATGCATGTAATTCAAACAAGGCAATTATTTCAATTTTATGCTGACGCCATTACCATAGAGACCTGCGTCATGTCAACACCCCCCTCCCCTCCTTACACGAATACACTTCATTTAGCCTGTAGTTTATGCTGATCAATGGTTGGCAATTACAGCGCAAACCTTTTGAAAACCTTTCGAGTGAGAGAGACACAGAGAGAGAGAGAGAGAGTATTATTGAAAACTCCTGAACAAATACTGTGTAATTGGCTCGGGCCAGCAGGGTAATTGGCTTGTTCAAAGTGGGGAGAAAAAAAGGAAAGCGGAACTCGTAGAGGGGGAGATGTTAATATTGCACTATTGCTTAAAAATTATGATGACATCAGCAGCGAGTGGCGGTAGGGTGAGCGTGGATGGAGTGTCGACTTCAGACAGCAGCAGGTAAATAAGCATATCATTAACAAAGGATTGTTAGCGTGTATTTTTCTCAGGGGCTAATGTATTCAAAGAGGTGAGCGGAGTGGAAGAAGAAAGGCAGTTTTGCGCTGAAGTGTCACTATTGGAGTGGAGGAATAAAGGACTAAGTAATATCGCGCTGAATAAGGGCTTCTGCTCTCTCCGGAGGTCAGGGCCTCCCTGGTGGCCGGGTACGAGGCGGGGGGGGGGGTGCTGATAGTGGGCTGTGCCACAAAATAATTACTTAACACTGGATAAACAAAGAGAGGCTCATGCATAAACACACAAACTTTGTACTCACACACACACACACAAAAAAACAATGCTCACACTGCCCGTGTTATTTTCCAGTAAAATGTGCTAAATATCAAACAAGATAAATATACCTGAAGCAGAATTTTGTAGGATAGCTATCAGAAAATCTATCTCTTGAATGATGTCATTTTTATTATCATATATAGTGTGTTTAACTATTATCTATCATATTTGACTGTAATTATAATGTGCATATTGTAGAAGTATTCCTTATTTTAAATCTACCTTAACCCTATACAATATATATATACATATATACACATAAAAATAAGCAAATACATACAGTATACACTCCAAACCCTTTGGCCATAGTTTTCCTCATGCTCCTGGTCTCTCGGTCAGAGCCACACACATGCACACCTCATTTATGCATTTGAAGCCGGCTACAAGTATTACACAGAAAGAGAGAGAGAGAGTGAGAGGGAGAAAAAAGGGAGACAGGGGAAGCTGTATTAGTTTTGACCTCCTCTGGGTGAACTGAGAAAAAGAGAGATTTGATTAAATGGATGCCCAGGGGTCGTGACCCTGTCTAAACACACTGCAGCCCTCAGCATTAATCAAATAATCCTCCAGAAATGTTGACCAGGGCGACACTCCCCACCTTCCCCATGCATATACGCAACCTGGGGATTTAAGAGTGTCAGTGTGTGTGTGTGTGTGCGCGCGCAAGTGTAAACAGCAGCCTTGGTCTAAAAAAATTCCACTGAATTTATGCCACCTATTTTTCACGCAGTCACAGGCGAAGGAGTCTATATTATATAAGTGGAACAATGCCGCCGGCATATCTTCAAAATGTTCATCCAGGGTAGTTTTGCTAGTTATCGTAGTTAACCCCTCCACTCACCTTTATTTTAGAAAGCACTTCCGATGGAGACCAAAGGGCTGTACAAAACAAGATAAGCGAAAAGCACCATCCTACCCTGACAAATGCAGGTTTTTAGCAGGGTCTGTTAAGAGCAACATCTCAAGATAAAAGAGACAACGTTTGACTACATATTCTGAAAAGGACATGGACATAGGTCATCGTGTGCTGGCCGCACAATAGGAATTAGCCAGGCCAAAAATGTGGCCCGATTCTTTTCGCCACTGAGTGGCTTCTGACAATGGACGCTGTCTGCCTGCCGCAGGCCAACAGAAATTAGAGCAAAGACCAGCACTGTCAAGTGTCAGAGCGAGAGAGCCGGACCTTTTGTGATTTTTCCAGTGAGATTAGGGAAAGTGCGCTTCATTGAGACCTCGGATTTATCAGTAATTATCACGCCGCTGCTTCCACACAAACCTAAGCCTTCTGGGGGCGAACGGGGGTGGCGACTCGCTCCCCATTGCATTTTATTTTCATTAATCATAGACATGTGAAGTCTTAACTAAGCCCCCCCGATGCTGGCCGACTATTGGCATTCTCACTGACTGGACCCAAGTATGCAGCACAAAAAACGGCGGGGCGGTATGCATGAGAATATTGTCTGTCCGAATAGCCGCCCCATTGGTGTGCATTCATTCTTCTTTTATTTGGGCGCAGGAGCCGAGGGAGGGGGTGGGGGTTGTAGTTAGGAGGGCTAATGTGGGTGAATTACGAGGGAAAACCTCTGCAGCTGAAGGCCTGAGAGAGAATGGAAGTCAACGGGAGAATAATGGCTGGTGTGACAGTCACGCCTGGGGCAATTCGTCTGTCCTCTGTGCATGCCGCTCACTAAACAGTTAAAGATTCACGAGTGGAAGGTGAGCGCGCGTGTGCGCGTAACAGCTCCCTGGGTAATAGGACTACAGCGCAATCGCTGGAACAACAAGGTTATTCTTCAGGACGTTATTATGACATCTGTGTGCTAGTTAAACAGCTTGCGAATATGCTGATAAAACTGGGAGCTAATTTACAGTGCCATAAAGCCAACTTCACCTTCAGTTATTATCTGAAAATATTTATTACGGACTGTTAAAAAGTCTGAAATTAAATGCTTTATGGCCATTTATTCGCCAACGTAAAGCAAGCAGGGGCCCCTGCGGTTATTACGAGTCTGCTGTTTGTTAAAAACAAACTGGAATAATATAGATAAGAGCATGGTGCGAGGGAAGGGAAATTTCTGCGCTCTTGGGTAAACACGGCTGCAGAATCAATTCACTAATCTGTCCATTCTCTCTGATTGAGGCCCGGTGCAGGAAACGCAACGTGTTCACCCTTTTCCTGTCTAACCTTTTCTCCTTTCCAGCACTCCGTTTTGAAATGTATATATAGAGTGAAGGCGGTCGTGAAAGGCTGAGGTCATTTATGTGTTCCTCAGCCCTCGCGATCCCTCAGCAGAGGTTTGCATGAAGCCAAGGGGCATTTCACTGTAGGGGCATCGAGGGGATCCTTTCCCAACTTCAATTTGAACCGTATAGCTCGGGAACGACTATCTTCTCCACCGAAGATCCCACTAATTAAAAAGGAGAGTGGCGCAAATTGAAAGCGATACGAGAGATACCTCTTTGATATTTGCAGATATCGGTTAGTTCTGCTTATATAAGCTCGCCTGACAGAGTTTTCTACGAAAGAACATAGTTTCCCCGAACGCGTGAGAGTGGGACTTCTGTGAGAGACAAGAGAGATTATGCTAATCAGAGCACTTTTTGATTCGACGTCCCCGGGGGTACTCCCGCAATGGTTATTTACTTATCGCGCCATCCAGATAACTGGGCAAGATAATGGCCCCCACTACGTATCACCGGCTTCATTTCACCACTAATCCTCTTCCCCTCCAGAGTCGATTCCTCTTTTGTTCAAGTAATGAGCTGGAAAATTTCATATTTCTTCCTTGTGTGGAGTCAGTCGGAGAGAAGTTAGTCTTAAACTTGCCCCGATAGCGGCCGATAGGAATGTATAGGTTTTCCCTTGTTTGTGAGCATTCTCTTGGATCTCCGTAGAAGAGAAGCAAATTTCCTCTACAGATCACTGCTGAATGCTTTTGTTATCGGACGTTTCCATGTTTCGTCGTACAGTTAAGAACCACCCAGGCCAAACTAAACTCCTGTTGTTGTGTTTTTTGAGTAACCTTACCTAGTGGGAACAATTTTTTCCTCCCCTCTACACAATTTCCCAGGTTCCTAGTTCCAGATCAGTAAAACAGAACTGCCTGTGGTTGAAATGATTTGACAATGGGAACCAGTCCAGGAACCTGCACTGGAACTATCGGTTGGAAAATGGGCCTTTGTAGACTCCATTTTATTTATCAGTGACTTGCACCAATGTTGAAAGTTGATGCTCTTGGATAGTCAAAACCTGTGGGTGTATGTTGACTTGCACAGCCATTTCTTTTTGATAATGTTGCCTGGAACCAATCCGACCGTCTGATATCTGGTCTGTGATTTATAGATGTTTCTTTGAACGGTTCCTCTTATGCATATGTGTTCTAGTTTGTTTGGCAGAGCTGATTGAGGCAAGGAGGAATCATACAGAGGGATGTTAAAAAACCGCTGTCGTGCCCTTCTATCTCTCCCTTTTTTTTTTCTCTACTACTTCCTCTATTGCCCCCCAATCCCCCCCACCCCTCACCCCAGCTGTTTAGGCTAAATGGATACCTGTAATTCATCTTTGCTCTCCGTGTCAAGAGCGTTTATGTGGATTCTGAGTGTTTCTCCTTTCTCTCTCGCTCTACCCCCCTATTCTCGGCTCTCATTCCAGCTTCTGATCGCAGACAATGAAAACAATGGATGGGAGCCTCTCTTTCGCTCGTCTCTTTTCCCACACCCCACCATTCCCATTTCATGCTCTGCCTGTCGGGACTCTTTTGTGGACGGCATTAATTCCGGCCACGCTGGATAAACTTTCAGCAAAAACAATACAGTCTTGTATTTGTTTATTTATTCGTTTAGTCATCCTCCGCTCTCCGACCATCTGCCTAGTGTATTAACATACGCACAAAAAAGATTCTTTTTAACTTTCATCCCCATTAATATTTACATGCAATGCTCTTATTTTGAGAACAAGGCCTGTAGTTTTGGTGTTTAGACTCACACGGTCATTTTTGAAGGGTTGCGTAGGAAGGAGTGACATCAGTAGCCTTTGTGGGGCTCACCATAGCCACATAGCTGTAAATTCCACCCAGAGGTCCACCCTTGTGTTCAGATCGCCCAGAGCTGAGGGAAATGGGCTGGAAAAAAAGTCTGTTATCCCAGCAGTGGCAGTATAGTTACAAAAGGATGTTTATATGGCTGGCCCTGTTGATATTAGATTAAAATAATGGAATTTGA
Organism: Enteromius anoplus; assembly: GCA_032359395.1. Lineage (NCBI taxonomy): Eukaryota > Metazoa > Chordata > Actinopteri > Cypriniformes > Cyprinidae > Enteromius > Enteromius anoplus. Next base: position 9,231,463 of record JAUMHG010000069.1, read on the forward strand.
CCGTCTTACGGAGCCATTTCTGGACTGCATTAGGAACAGACCAGATTACCGTACCAAATACGTTCTTTGTTGTTGAATGTTAAAATGTGCTGAATGCACAGGAAACGTAGAGGTGATCTATTTTTTCTATGCTGAAATACTTCTCCTGTCCCCAAATTTATATTTTTGTGTCATTGTTTACTCACTTTCAAGTCTTTTCAGATGTTTATGACTTTCTTTCTTATGTTCTCAAAAGAAGATATTTTAAAGAATGTGAGAAGAAAAGTTGCTGGTAGCTGCTTACTTCCATAGCATGGACAAATACTACGCAAGTCATTGTCTACCAGCAACTTTTTGGTTACCAAAATTCTTCAAAATGTCTTTTTTTGTGTCGAACTGAAAAAAAAGCTACACAAAACAAATGCATACAGGCTCTGAACATGAAGGTCAGTAAATTATTACAATAATAATATTTGGATGAAGTCATTTGTTAGTTGTTTTTAAGCATCCATTTATTATATAGTATGCAAAGAATTCACTTAGAATGGCCCCGAACCTGCTCCATTCCTGTTTTGGGGTCAATTGTATCTCATACAGCTTTACCAACTAACAAATTGCTAGAACGTTCTATTAAAGTACAGTTGAGGATGTCGTTTGGTCAGATGGCAGATCTAAATGAATTTTTCTCCGAAAATAATAATAATAAAAAAGTTCTAGTGATTCAAGTCATCACTCTTAAATTTCTTTTTATGACTTTTTTCACAAATGATTTTTTCATATTAATACAAATAAAGTAATATAGTTACAAATACTGTTGTTTATCATGTTTTTAGTCGTATTCACTGTAAATGCTGTACAGTAAATAATTGATGTCATTAACAGTGTAACAGGGAAGGTTATGTAATAATATGAGGTAACTAGTAAAGTAACGCATTACTTTTTCATTTGAGCATAACAAAACGGAGTTACTTTTCAAACAAATCTGCCCGTATTTAAAAAGTCATGCAAAAGTGACGTATGTAACACATTACTTTCCATAAAAAGTAACTAAGTAACGTAATTAGTTACTTTTTTAGGGAGTAACGCAATTGTCCCGAAGGAGGATACGAGAGGCGTGCGGATTGTTTTAATGAAAGACAGAGTGAGACAGGCAGGGTCGATCAACAGCAAACAGGATTATCCGAGGCATAGACAGAAGAATGGTCATAAAATCACAACAAACACAACAAAAAGTCCGATAATCAAACGAGAGCAGGGGTCTGCAACGATAAATCCACAAATAAACCAACTTGGAACACGAACACGAATAGAAACACTTGGCAGATCGACAGTACAATGAACCGTGACAAACATACAGACATCCGGGGATTTGTACACAGGGGAATTAGAAATGAACAATTATGGCAAGAGACAAGGGGGCGGAGACAAGAGTTCATTGAAGGAGTCCATGAATGAAAACAGACAAGCTGGCACATACAGCTGATCATGACAGCATGATTTGTAATGCACCACTTTTAAAAAAGTCACTTTCCCCAACACCCCCAACTTTCACTGTCGTTGATTCTTTTTTGTTACTTTTGTGTGCAGCTAGCTACTTTTCCAAAAGGGTTTAACTTTATTAGGGTAGCTTTTAGCATACGAAAACACATTTCAGCTTTCTTTTCACTGATAAAGCAAATAGCCCACTGTTTGGTCCCAACCTTTTAAAAACATTGCAAGGCATTATGGGTTTTCAGTCAGCGCCTTATTCAGCATCCCTTTACGCTGGTAAAACGCAGCTGATGGCCGCCTCAATAATTCACGACTCTTTCTGTGTTTGGTCATCATTTTCATAGGTGCCTGTCTTCTGGGCTGTTTTCAACTGCTCCATCATGTTAGTATGAATAATACATGTAGTATTATTTTACATAGGTGTTAAGTTACAGAGGGGCCGTGCTGATGTCCTTGGGCTATAATAGGGTGGGACACATACAAAACAGTGACGTGCCCCAGAGGACAGGGCAATTGTCATTGATATGAGGCACACAGGTGGACATGTTTCCAAGCTACTTGGAACATGCCTGTGAGTCTTGCTTTTTATTTGAAGAAAAATCAGGTGCATAGTGACAACATCAGCTCTGTTGTTGTTGCAATATTTTTTTAGATGCACAAAATAGTTGTAGTTAATTGTTTGAACATTTTAGTTAATTGAGAGAATATTTTAAATTGTTCTCTGATATGCCCAGAAAGGGTTTTACAGGTCCATTTACAACCCTAGAATTTGACCCTAGAATGAAACAGTCTGTTTTTGCCTT
>JAUMHG010000069.1:9236182-9247298 GCA_032359395.1 Enteromius anoplus
ATATATATATATATATATATATATATATATAGTACACACACTAGCGCTGGGAAATAATTAAACACTTCTAAAATAAAGTTTTTTCTGTACATAATGTGTGAATGTGTACTGTGTATACATATACACTGTGTATATATACTGTATATATATATTATATTGTTTTATATAAAATATATGGTATAACTTTACAATAAGGTTAACTAACAATACATTTATTAGACTCTTTAATGATCTTTCTTAATGTTAATGAAAATAGTTATTCATTGTTAGTTCACAGTGCATGAACTAATGTTAACAAACACTTATGATTTTAATAATGCATTAATAAACGCTAAAGTTAATAAATGCTGTATACTTAATTCACGTTTACTAATGTTGTTAACGCTAATTAATGAACCTCATTGTAAAGTGTTACCAAATATATTTTTATACATCATAAATTATATGAATATATCCATGAAAATATTTTCCAAATATACTGTTTGTGTGTGTCTGTATGTATACTTAATAAATATACACAGCGAGCGCACACACACATGTACACAAAATCCTTTATTTTGGATGCAATTAAACACAACCTTTGCCCGGCACCTTAATATATATATATATGCATATGCACATTTTTGGAACCGTTAGTAGTAATCTGCACTAATGCAAATAATCACAATGTATCTCATACGTTCGTTAAATGTTCAAGAAATCCTGTTTCCGTTGACAGGTAGTTCCTTCATGGTTGTTGTAGTAGTTCTTTTAAGCGGAGCGTTTTCATAAATACACTCATGGGCCTCACATCACAGCCTAAAACTCCCATCACCCCAGCTATCCATAAAAACCCACGGCTCTGAAGCTCCACCGTCCCGGAGGTGTTCAGCACGAAGCAAACACGAGAGAGCACCTCTCACCTGCAGCTGTCAAAGGAACTGACCTAATTAGTCACGTACCGTCAAGCTGCCCGAGCCGTGGAGCAGCAGACTACATTCCCCTCCGCGACCGCTGCACTTCATCTGTTGTCCGTAGCTGTGTGGACTTCTGGGAGTTGCGGGAAGAGTAGCAGGCCTCTGTTAGAGCCGCTGCCTGAATTGGCCCTACAAACCACAAAAAGAAAGAGGGTCCGTTTTTGCACTTCAATTAAAGACGAGTCGTTTGATCTACTCTTGATTAGCCCCTCTCCTCGCTAACTGGCTTTATGTAAAGTAGTCAAAGTACTTCGTTTATGATTAGTGATGTTTTTAGGGGTGGGATTTAGGTGAGTGTTTGAAACACAATCGCTGCGGTGGACTATTTGATCAGCGGAAATAAGATAAAAACAGAATCATTTGCATACGTTCCATTAAAAACATTGAATCTGATTAAGGCTAACAAGAAGGCAGGGATTAAAGGAGCGGACGAATATGGAGAGTCATACGAGCTTGACATCAGAGCCAGGTGCGTGTCTCTTTCTCTAGCCTACAATCCATAAGAGCTGATCCACGTCAATTAAAAACGTTCATGGAGATGAAATATGACCGTGACCGGGATCGATAATTCTCGACCTCTTCGGAACGGAGCTGTTTGGACAGATTATGCCACCGTGACCATAAACGATTGACTGTCAAGAAAACATAGCAACTTTGCAGGGTGTCTTCCTCTTAGAGAGAAGTGCTAAGATGCATTTCAATTCAACAAACACTATATGAACTGCACTTGGGTATTTTAACATGAATGTTTTGTGTTGAAATAAATAGATCAAAGTGCTTTTCATCATAATTATCAGTGTTTCATCATTAAAAATGCTCACTTAAATAATGATGAATTTCTAAATGATTAGAAAAATAGTTTCAGTTAATTCAAGGGAAATGAAAAAAGTGAATAAAACTTTTAAAAATGTGTAATTTTCTTTGCTCATTCTTTGTGATCAAGTATTAAACAACTGAAACTTCTGTGTCTTTTATATATTTATATATATATATATATATATATATATATATATATACATACATACATATACTACATTTTATATTATTATTAGCATTTAAAATATTATTAAATAATTAAATCTAATTAATTAAGACAAATATATATATATATATATATGTGTGATAAAAGCAGAACAATGCTTTAAACAGTCTGTATCTCTGTATTTAAAAACAGCCATCAAATTCTGTACAGTTTTGCTTTAATGGTCTTCCTGTTGTTGCTTTCTTTTTGTTCCAAAATAGTGATTTCTTTTTACAAGAAAGCCAACACTTGGCATCTCACATCATGAGCGTACATACACAATGGTACAAGCAAAACCCACGCGTGCACACACACACACACACACACACACCAGCACTACAAGGCTAAATAAAACCCAAACACAGGTTGTTGTTGGCTGTTAAAGTTGGAGTATGTTATAGTAAATGAATGAATAGATGAGTAAAGGCAGTTGAAAGGGAGTTAAAGAGCTCACTAAAGTGGCTGTCTAGTGGGGAATCATGGGATATTACCTCCAGGCTGCATTAAAGACAATTCAAACAGCAGTAAATTTCATTGTTAAAAGATAATAGTGAATAATAGGTGTCCGGATGTGTGTTTGTGAAGACAAAGCAGTGTCTAGGAATGTTCTACTCTATTTTCCCCTCCTCTCTCGCCGAACAACTGAAGTAATAAGTAGAAACAACTGCAACAAATTGCTGCGTTCGCGACTGTTAGTGGAAATGCACCGCAGAGATTTTCCTGTATGGCAAATGATGGGGGTTGATGCTGTTTACAGAAATGCTAATTAAGAATAATGAATTTCTGCAGAGACTGTAGTTTTGCAAAGGTAATAATGTACGCAAAAGACTGCCTTCTTACAGTGTGTCTCTACTGTACTTTTCTGAGATCATAAGGTTCGTGGCAGATTAAAAAGCCAATGAAATCACTTGACAAGTGCAATTTTCTTTTCTGTGCTTACACAATTCCTACTGAATGAAATGTAGCTTTATAAATATATGGACTCTGACTACATCACAGCCACAAGCCATGATTTGCTAGTTGGGTGCTGATGTACCAGTTCAGGTGGTCAGTAATATGACTCTGAATTATTGATGGGAGCATGTTCACATGATTTTACACAAAACGGTCTGTCCCTTAAAGAACAAAACATCTCTGCACAGTATGTTGTTAGTCATAAAACAACAATTAAAACTATGAAAATAATGTTAAAAGCAGTGGTGGTTTGTGGCAGGCTCAAAGGAATGAGATTACATTGTTTTCCACAGACAAGCCTTTGAGCAGCTTTCTTCCCACTATTTAAAACTGTGCTATTCAATTATCACGTTAAATTGAATTGGTCATTTATTGTCATTTGTTACATGCTTGGTGCTTGGGTGTGTTGGATTTTACTCTGAAAAGATTTTACAGAAAATGTAATGGATTAAAAAAACAACAAAAAGTATTTGTTTTAATCTGGAAGTGAATGTACATTTTCCATGATATAATAGACGTAATGGCACCTAAAAAAAAAAAAAGGAGCAACATTTACTGGAACCGAAAAATGTAATTTTATTATTAGATATTGTAGTAGTAGTGGTAAAAACAAAAGTGTATAGAGCACAGATATGCATCACCTAATTTTAGGCATTAGTCATATGACCTGTGCAAGTGGGTCGAGGGACATGAAAACACCCATAAATAAGAAATGATCTGCATCACGCCAAATGTCAACCATTTGTGCTCACAGATGTGATTGTTTACTTATTTATCAGTTTCCTTTATCTTACCAGGTAAGACTTTGAAAGTTGCTGTCAGCCGGGTGTGTGTGTGTGTGTGTGTGTGTGTATTTAAGGGTTGACTGGAGCAGTGGCATCATGGCCATATGGAAATTTTGGGGAAGGTGAGAATAGCAGAGCACAGTGAAGCCGCCCACCCCCGAGACAGATCCACACATGCTCATTCACTCATAGCTGAGGTGAGCAGGCTTATTTTTACTGGGTCGGGAATCGCGTGGGGAGGCTCACGTAATGAAGCATGGAGCCAGAACTGGGCTACGCCACAGCAGGAAAATGTCAAGTCGCATCTCGCTGCACTGAAAATCATAAATCACCACCTGTACTATTTGCTTGAACCTGCACACACACATCCACGTACAAAAAAAAATTGAAGGTCACAAGAAAGTGCCCTCTTTCCATAGTTCACCTCTACATGGAACAACTCCTGGAACATCCTCATGAACCATTTGAACCTCTGTTTTCTCACCTTTCTCCCACCTGATGATACGGCGTACCCCAAGGGCATGTCTTAGGTCCTTTCCACATTTCACCAAGACAACACAGAAAGCAGCCAGACATCATGTTCTTCAGGAAAAACATTAAATAAACACAAAATCTGTGTCATCGACTTGTGCGTGCGTCTGACTGTGGAGAATCTCCAGTGTTTTTCACCCTGGAAGTCCCACGGGCAAGGTACGCTAGTCGTTCTGCATCGTGACGTCTCGTTTATGCATTCTCCCAAAGAGCTGAGACGGCGGGACGGTGAGTTGAAGTGGACCGCGTAGCGAAGCACTTCACAAACGGGCTGTCAGCGTGTGATAAATGGCATCATCACAGAAAAACCAAACAGCACCAGCGGTCCCTCCAACCAGCCTTCCCAACATATTAACACATTTATTTATTTCTGTGCCGCCGCGCCGTAAATAGGAATGTTTTAAAGCGGGGCAGACTGAGATGTCTGCGGGCGATAATGCTGGTCAGCAGCTCTCCAAGTTCTGTCCACTGCTGCCGTTTCTCGCTGGGTGTGTGTTTCATTATTTAGAGCTGCGAGCGGATGTTTGTTTTGTACATGTGTTTAAGATTTTTGAAAGGTCTTCTAGTAGGAGAGGTTCCTGAATAAAGAACCTCTTTTATGAATTGCATGGAATAAAATACGCTGCAATAAAAATATTTTCAATTGTAAACTGTTAAGATATTTGATTAAAAGAAAATAATTTGTGTATATATACACAAACACACATACACAATAATACCCTCAGAAGACAGGTTTTCAGTTAATTACATACAATAAGAAAATACACTGAAAAAATGGTGTAGGATTTTCATTTACACTCTCAGAAATAAAGGTACAAAATATGTCACTGGGTGGTACCTTTTAAAAAGGTACACTTTTGTGCCCATTAGCTTCAAATATGCACTTTCCATTATGTACCTTTAATGTACCAAAATGGACACTTATGATGTATATACAAACATTTTTTTTTAAAGATACAGCCCCAGTGACAGCTTTTGTACCTTTATTTCTGGGAGTGCTGTGAAATTTTGGATTTTTATTTTAATATACAACTTAGAAATAAACTCATTTGGCTAGAAGAATATGTGATAATAAATGTTATACTTTATATCCAAATACATCTGACTTTTTATTGGAGATGCTGGCATCTTGGGTAATTTGAAAGCAGATTCGGACTAAAATTAGTATGCAATTACTATGAGGGTGTGTTTCTGAATGGGGAAATCATATAACCTGCTTTCCATTTAATGTTCAACAACAGAGATATGATTATTCTTTCCCACTGGGAAGCGGGATGAAAGTTGGATCGCTTCTGTGAGTTCCATCTCCAAGTATGTGAGAGCACAAGTGCAGACTCAGGAAGACACTCTGAAACATGAGGGAAGACTCCCAGACCCAGGATCCATTTAGTTCTCCCACAGTTGGTCCAGTGATCCTGACAACTGATGGATTGTTTTAGTTTTCCTTGTAAGTGGAGCAGAACTGGTGAAAAACATGTTGTTCTTTGTTACAATAAATAAATAAATAAAAACAGATACACAGAGAAAGTGAGTTCACACACATCTAGTGGCTGAATGAAGGGGGGAGGGGGGTGGGGGTACACAAACAGACAACATTTGTTGGTGGTCAGTGCTAAGGAAAGCTATTTTGTAAGTAGCTCACCATCAGTCAAGCTACAAAAAAAGAAAAACAGTGTGCTGTAAAAACAAGTTTTAACAAGTTTTTGAGGGGGTGGGGGTTCAAAATCAGCCTCATTTGACTGAATTTGAGTGATTTTAATAAAGCGTGTTTGATTATTGCGCACTCACTATCAAGAACAATAAAACGAATAAAATGTACTCAATGACAATTGTACTGTTTTCTTCAGGGGACAGGGAGAGAGATAGTAGATCGGCATTTTATCAACAAATGTCACTTATTTGTAATTTTTTACAGTATGTATGTTTACCCAGTATGACTTTAACTGCATGGCTGAATGTAAATGTATTCTGTTCTAATGGTTGAATTTTTCAATTGTCATCTTCACCATTACTATTGTTCAAATAAAAAGCTTCAATGTACACCTTCATGGTAAAAAAAACCCTCTTCAAGGAAGTGACTGCAAAAAGATTCCTGATGATATTTAGAAGGGCGATCGTGGAAAATCAGTTTTACCACGGTACACAGACTGCAGGCTGTGTGTGGGTGCGAGTGAGTGGCATCTGCTGGTGTCGCCGTGGCGACCGAGGCTCAGTTCTCAGGACCATCTGCTAATGCTGCGTGTCTGGCAGACAGGTCCATACAGGCCTCATCTATTATTGATGCACCTCTCAAAAACATATACACACATACACATGCAGACACGTCGTTTCCTCAGTAAGGGAGTGTTTATGGGTACATTTGCCCCGTGCTTCACACGCCATCAAAGCTGAAACTGACATGGGCCATCTTTACGTGAGTCGTAAAATAGACCTTTCTGGCTTCTCATCTCTCTTTGCATGCAGATGAAAGCTGTATGTGTCATCTAAAATCATGCTGACACAAGTAAATCTCCTGTATGTTGGATATTAAAGGAATGTGGCAGGTTCAATACAAGTTGTGTCAATTTCACAAATTATTTTCATTAGTTTGTAAAAATAAGAATAAAGGAAATATCCGTACAGTGCGCATCTATAAATAAAAGCACTGCATAGAAACACACAGTGCCTGAAGGTCTGACTGAAATATTAATAATTATGAAGATTCGAAAAGGATGACAATACTTCTATTTTTACCAATGGGTTAAAAATACCCATTTTTGAATGTACAGACATATAAGTTTAAGATTATACACTACCATTCAAAAGTGTGAAGATTACAATGTAATCTCAATTTTAATTACATTTTTAAAAATGTATTAAAAATGTCATGATCCTTCAGAAATCGTTTTAATTTGCTAAAAATGATCAATGTTGATTGCTTAAAATATGTTTATATTTAAATGTTTTTTAAGACAACTCTATTTGCTTTGATGACTAGAGTGTTCAAAAGATTAAAATATTATTTCTTTATATAGCATTATAAAAGTTTTTTTTTTTTTGGAATTTGTTCTATTTTATTTTAATTAAGGAAAGAGTTTTAATTTTATATGACAATGACATATCACAAAATGTGATACAACTTAACATGTATTGAGCCCAGAGTTCCTTTAACTTGACCATCAGCTATTCTCCATAAGTATTTGTTAGAAGCATCGCATAAGGAGGAAGGGAACTTTTTGGACATATCTGAACAGTATATACAAACATGAATGGTTTCTCACACATATATGAAATCTGAATCTGTGCTTGTTTGTGGGAGGCAGTGTAAGAATAAGAGATTTTAGATCCAGAGATGAGAGCAATCGATGTGTGTGTGTAAGTGTGCACTGGCTCGTCAGGCTAATCCAGATAAAGCAGTGAAGGGTGAGTAAACAGCAGTGGGGGAGGACTGGCACTGTAATTAGCGGGTGGCATATGCCAAAGCTGTCAGAAAGCGTTTGAGCACGGTGTTAACGTGTGCGTCGCTGCCGTCTGTCCCTGCAGAGGAAGAGGACACAGAGACACCACCACAACCAAACCACACACCTGCAGTACTGACGGCCGCAGACACACTGGACGCTGTGGTACTACAACATAGGACGCTGCACTCTGTGCTAGTCATTACATGCATTTAAAGTGGCAAATCATGTTTTTCTAGTGATTTAATGAATTCAAATGTCTGGTACTTTCGTCCCGCTTTTCTCAGAAGTTGATTCAGCTCATGCACCTATTAAGGGAACAAAGGTGGCAAAAAGAAAAAGAGAAAATTTTATTCATAAACTGTTGTGCTATTTGTGAAAACTGATTCTTCCCAGATTCCCCGGTCACAGAAGTCATCATATAGCTGCTTAAATATCTATGAATGGAGACAATATTAAAATATATCCAATCTATTATTTATTTATTCATTAATTGCATTCTTATTTGCTCAAACAGCAAAAAAAAAAAAAACCAAACTCCTCAATACTGTTTTCAAAACATATAAATTCAAAAGAATAGCGTTTATTTAATAGAAATATTTTGCAGCTACAATAGGGTTATAACGGGCACTCTTACTGAACCCAAACGTTTGAACGGTAGTGTATAAAACACACACAAATGTAAAAATGATAAAATACACAAATTACTACTACTAATAAAATAAAATGTATTATAAACAGAGTTTTAATTTATCACGAAACATGGTTCAAATAATATGAGGCAGCATGTGATAGACTAACATTTAATCCAAGTCTGCATTTATTGCATCACAAAAATGCACAGTATTTATTTTTTCCTCCACTGGTACCTGGGACAGATAATGCAAACAATAAAAAAGCATAAAATAATGTATTTTTAGCATTTGAATAATATAGTTACAGTACATGTCTGATATCTTAATACTAATCTGTATGTTGATGTTACGTTTGGCCTGGTTTGAAATAATCACTTGGTATAAATTCAGAGCAATTCCAAGCAGAAATGGACACTAGTGGCAGTACTGAAACAAAATGAAAGTCAAAAAACATGTAAAAACGGTCTAAAATGACACAGTTGCTGTAGCAAATAAGAATGTGTCGATCAATCAGTGTAATGACAAGATAAGAAATAAATGTGCAACACTGATCAATGCGAGTTTGCGACTTACAAAAATCAGACAAGGAAGGACCACTCAAGTGTGCTTTAAATCTTGACAAAACCTTAGTGATCAGTGTTCAATAGATCTGCCTGATTACACACAGGAAACAATCCAGTCAAAGAGCACAGTGTTGCGGTACGGAAACAATTAGAACTTCAGCTCAGCTCAGAAACACTGGAGGACTGTAACAGAGCAACAAAGATGAAGATAACAAACAAACACAACACGGACACTCCTTTTAAGCCAAAAGTCAGTCTTCGGAAATGTACGACAGCTTTCCATAGCAAATTACCTCCTTTTTTAGCTGTATGTCTTGTGTTTTTTCCTTACCGCATTCCACCATTTATACACCAATTTATTTAGTTTGAGTTTCCTGCCATCAGCCTAATTATGGAAAAGGCATTACGACGCAGTAGCTTTCTCACGACATGGATAAACATAAAATCCGGGCCTGTAAGGGAGAAGGAAGTGCTTTTATTTGCTACAAAAAACACTTCCTCCCCCAAGGCAAAAGAAATGATCTCATAAGCAGCCATCCTAGGCATAGATATATAAATATAATACATACAAATATAAACATTTAGTGAAAGAGAGCACCGAGTAAAGCAAAAGAGAAAAATACACGCCACCTCCAGTTCAGCTAATATGCTACAATGACCCTGCTGAGAGAGGTGAATGAGAGGACAAGAGAAAAATAAAAAAGCCTACATTAATCAATATCTGCTTTCCAAAAGAACAAACAGGATTCGTTTACCTGCAAAGAAATCGACACTAGGGCTACGTTCACACTGGAGGTGAAATAAGACTTAAACGACAAGTAATGTGACCAGATCAACAGTCAATAACAATACAATTTAGCTTTGTTTCATTGTTAAATTTGTTATTTTATTTTTTCCAGATTTGTTTAAATGCCTCCACAAACAACTGTGTACTTTTTCCTATTTAAACAAAAAAATGGGAAAAGACATCAAAGGGCTATTTGTTACTGGTAGTTGCTGGTAGATGAAATTAAGGGGCGGAACATTGTCTTGTAAAGAGCATCTAAATAAACAATCTGTAGGTCAGGATGATTCCATGTTACTTTAAGTAAGAAAGTGTCAAAATATGACCTTTTTTCAGGAAGTTTAAACAATAAATGCTTTTTGATGTGCTGTAAAAGATCCAACCTGGTCTCAAAAAGATATGTACCTCTGGGCACTTTTTGTGCAACACTATTTTTACATGCCTTACTGCACATTTCACTTCAGTTTCAAAGAGAAATGTCCACCGAGTGGCACTAAAACACAAGTTCAACGTGAACCCTTCCAAAGCATACATTTTTAAATCTCCCAGCATATTAATATTGTTTTAAAGTCACATGATATTCTTTAAGTAATTGTGTGAAAATTATGCTTTGTTAATCAAAACTGCCTCTAGTGTTAATTTCTTTTGGAAACGGCAGTGATATGTACTTGTTGGTACGTATTTTGATAAAAAGTGCACCCAGGTATGTTTATGTCATAACACCAGGTTGAAAAGATCTCAGTTAAAGCAGCAATGAGCATGATGATTTTTTCCCCTTTACTACTACTGTAGTATTAATACAAACATGAATGAAAATCATGTGCCTCTTGTATCAGACTGACATGTACAGTATCAGACTCAATCTGTTTTTCAACGGTGGAAAGACGTCTAAAACTAAATGACACATATAGCATTTCATTTACCTCAGGCAAGTCCTCAGTGTCTACAGTTCATAGGTGTAGATTATTTTGCGAAATATTAGTCTGTATAGTTATACTTTACTTAAGATGTTAACCTATTAAATGCACGTTTAAATTATCTGTTATGATGAAAATAATGACAGCGACTGTGTTAATGGAATATCTTTCAACAAACAGAAATTGTGTAATTTAGAAGTGATTTTAAAAACGTGTAGGTAACTAAACGTAACCCACGTTCCCTGAAGGAGGGAACGGAGACGTTACATATGGGAACTCGCCAGAGAGACTAAAAGCCAATGAATATTGGCGTGCACTGATTGCGCTCAGGTGCCGCTCATCACTGTGTGAGTATAAGAAGGCACGCGCACAGGGCACCTGCAGGTTTTCGCTGAAGAGCCGTTGCCGGCGTCAGCGCGACCTCAGAGTCGTGGCAGGGAAATTTAAATGTCTCCATTCCCTCCTTCAGGGAACGTGGGTTACGTTTAGTAACCTAGACGTTACCCTTTCAGTCGAATCACTTCGACGTTACA
>JAUMHG010000069.1:9247398-9263658 GCA_032359395.1 Enteromius anoplus
GCGTTGCCACTGGCTGAAGCGCACTCAACGGTAACCTGGAGATCCCCCAGGCGTCTCGCCGTGGAAGCCGTGAACTTCCTACAGTCCAGCAACTTGCCACGGGAACAGCGCAAGGGGAGCTGTCCCACGAGTGAGAGGCGGGATCTCAACGTGGCCAAGATCATACGCTCGCAATGAACACATGAGCCTTCCTCAAACGCTGCCTGTGCGTGTTCGCGGCCCAGAAATGACAAGCAGCGCTCGTGACCGTCCGTCGAGGTGAGGAAACTTCCGCACCCAGAAACGCACGCCCGGAGTGACATCCCACTATAGAATGGCACACCAACCGTAGAAAGAAATTGCTCTTCTACCTGGTCGCCCAGGGAGACCCAACGCGGCAAGTCCGTGCACTCAGGGGTCTTTGCTCACTGGATAGCGATAGCTGGCACAGCCATCGCTATGAAAAAGGCGACCAGCCCGCAGGATCCGCTGACAGCTGCCCAGAAACGCTGACAGACGAGAGAGCAGGATTTGCGGGAACTTCTTGTAGATTAAAATCGTTTCTCCACAGCAACACTCCGTCAGGATAGCAGGGATCACGAAACCAACTCAAAGGCAACGGCTCTGAAGCGAAAATCTGCAGGTGCACTGTGCGCGTGCCCTCTTATACTCACACAGTGATGAGTGGCACCTGAGCGCAATCAGTGCACGCCAATATTCATTGGCCTTTAGTAAAAGCTCATAGGTAAATAGGTCTCTCTGGCGAGTTCCCATATGTAACGTCGAAGTGATTCGACTGAAAGGGTAACTGCATTATGTACAATTTACATGATTAATATATTTAAAAACAAATACTGAATAAATTAAAATTTGCGTTTGGTTAACTCATTGTAACCTCATATAATATAAATTGGCTCCATATAATTTAGAGCATAAGTTGAGGTAGGTTTATCCAGAAAATGTAACTGAATATATGAACAGACAAAAAAAAAAAAAAAAAAAAAAAAAAGAGCAATTAGTTCAGTGATTTAGTTTTTTCCCTACTGTAGCAAAACCGATCCATCATGTTTGTGCATTGTAACACCCGTAATGTGAACGCATGTAAATGCATTGCCAGAATAATTCTGTAAAAAGTGCAGAAAAACTGTAAATACATTTATGGCCAAAAACTGTACATTTTACAGAATAAAACTGTATTTTACAAACAAGAAAATTTTAATGTAAAGCAGTAAATTCAACAGCGCATACTGCTATTAAATTCTGTTTTGTTCCATTAACATACTGACAACCACCATAATAAAGCAGATGCTAAAAGAGATCCACATGAAGACTCAAAGCTCATCATAAGTAGCTCCACCACAAGCAGAAGTATATGCTACTATATAGAAGGTGCACAGAGTCATTCATGCAAACAAAAAACAACATAATGGTAACACACCACACTTAAATAATGCAATAAACATTCATTAAACAACAAAAGATGTAAGATAAAGCCCGAATGTACATAACTGATAAAAAAAACATAATTATTTAAGCTAAATATTTTTTAATGTAGAGTGTCACGCAGGGAAATCATTTTACAGTTTTTGACTGTAAATTATAAGTTGATTTGATCTACTAACATCCAAAACTGTGCAATTTATAACATTTTACTGTAAAACTATATTAAATGTCTGGTTAGATGTTTTACAGTTTTTCCCTGTATATAGTACAGGAACTTTTTTTCCCGTAGCATTTTTACAAAATGTTACAGTAAAAATGACATTTACTTTTTACAGTGCACTGTATACTGTACAGTAAATGTTAAAAGCTAATTTCCCATAATACAATACTGTCCCAGACAACACAGAAGTCATAATGATTTTAGATCTTGAAATCTTTTTTACATTCTCATTCACACGTTCAACAAGAGCTGCTGGTGAACATATGCACGTTTATGACTTCACTGTTTATTTCTTATCTCCCATTCTCTCAGAGCAAACAGAGACTGAACAAACGGCATCAACGCAACCGGACGATTTACAGATGGACGTTTTGATGAACTTTACATGGAGATTAGCCGTAAGATCTTATGTTGTTTTTGTTAGTTGACTTTTTCTTTATCGTCAGACTAATTAAGATTTAGTGAGGTGCAGTGGAAATTAATAACCTAGAACAAGCCAGTAAAAAACCTTTCTGTGCTTTCGAGACAGTCAGCAGCACCGGCCCTTTGAAGTGCCTCTTTTTTCTCCGTACGGCTTTAACAAGACTCAGTAGGAAACTGTTCAGAGTTGAACTTTTTTCCTTTTTCTTTGAAGTAAGGTAGAAGTGAGCTCTGTCTGGCCGGCCGTAGAGGGGCTTCTGGTTAGAGGAGGATGTGTGCCACTGTTTACACTTCCTGAATACTCACTCGGTGTAAACAAAAGCAAGAATAATGACCAAAACAATCAGAAACCGTCACCATGGAAAGAAGAATAGAAGACTAAACGACCCCAGTGCCAGTCACAACAGAATGCGGAAAGAATACTTCCAATCTAACACAACTCATCACGCTTTTAAGTGAACGAGTTAATACCTTAAAAAAAAAGAAAAAAGAAAAGCAATCTCTCGCGGAACATGAAGTAAGTTAAGGAAGGAATGTCAGCAACAGCAACAAATGAGCGCAGACGTTAATTTTGCTCCCAAACCCTTTAACATCAGCAAAGGTCATTCATTAATAATGGGGCAGCACTGGAGCTTTGGGGGCACATGCCTGTCCCAGCACCAGCCACGCATTAGACCACGGCTCAGCGCCCTGCTCCTTTGTCATTGCCGCTAATTATCCAGCAAGCCTGTGTGCCGTCTGCGCAACCTTTGCATTCAGAAGCGCTCATTTCTAGTGATACACAGCCACTGTGATGATGTCAAAGATATTAAGAGTCACACAATAAATAACTGACTTCGCATTTGGGGTCACCATCTAGGAGGTGTGCAAAAATAACCTCACATAAAATGCATTCAGAAATCAAATGGAAATATAGAATCTTAAACATACTTGAGTGGTCATGAAGATTTACAAATTACATTACATTTACAAATATTAATACCGAAACCAAATAATGTTTGTTTCCATTTAACAGTTCTCACACATGCATTTTTATCCTGAGGAAACCAAAATATACTAAGATACTTTGAGAGCATTTCCTGCACTATTCACTCTCATCATAACAATGCTATTAAGTGATTCTAGAAAAGCAAAACTGAGCATGATTACTGTAGTCTGATTCCTAAATAAATCCCACTTTTTGAAGGGTGGTCAGTCTCAGTGGTCTAATTTCAAAATGATCAGAAAGGTCAATCAAATTAAGTAAGGTAAATGATAGTATGCACAAAAGCCACAACTCATCAGTTTAATGGTAAAAGAGAAAGAGTAAGGTAGACGCCATTAAATAAACATATTTATCAAATCTCACATTTTTGCATTTTCATTTTCAACTTCATTTTTCATTTTTACATCCTTAAAAAATTAAACACATTACCAAATACATGTGTGTCAAAAAACTAAACTCAATATTGATATTCTCTTATTTGGCACATTCATTTTTTTATTTTTTTATTTTTTTTTACAAATACTTACTTCTTTAAAAGCACTACAGTAATGAAACTGGAAACCAGAAATTAAATTAAATTCTTTAAGACTCCCATCTCTAAATATCAGTCAATACTATGTTCTGAAAATGGTTTATGGAGTAATAGACACAGAACTACAGCACAGAACTTTTTTTTTCACAAGGGCTTGATACATACTCAGCCCCTTATGAAATATTAATCTGGCTCTTCCAAATAAAGAGTTTTATATCTGCTTGTTTATTTTTCCATTCACTTTCTCCTTTCACTCTCAAAATCATTTGTAATACCCACGGTCTCTCTACTTCAGTCCATTACAGTAAATTGGTGAACCTGGCAATCGTAAAGGCGAAAGTGGCCATGAGATCTGTTAAAAAATTCACCAGCCAGCACGACAAAAGTGTCTATTCAGCAAAGAGTTGGGGACAGGATAAAAGCTGTATAAACACGTGTCAGAGCAGCACTCAGAGGAGGGGCCGACTAAATCCAAACGCCAATGATGAATTTGCTTTAAATAACATTTTTTCACAGTGACTGAAAAGAAATGGCAAAGTGACCTGCATCCATAAATGGAGAAACAACAAAGCGATATTGTGAGGGAATAAACTGTACTGGATAAAGTGGGGAAAAAAAGGGTGAGAGTGAGAGACAACATTTTTGAAGAATACGTACTGTCTGAAAAAAGGAAAACATACACTAACAAAAGGACAGCCCTTAAAACAAAAAAACAACACAGTATGACCCTCACAATTACAACAGCACAAATACAAATAAACTAATAAATTATTAATTTAAACAAATGTAATGTTTATTTTTCCATGTGGGACACCTGGTGACCCTCAGGGGTATCTAAACATATATATTTCTTTAGGTTATTCCATCTTCTTCCTATACCAGACCACAGCGAAGTCAGGGAAGAAATGGACTGTTTGACCGATGGCTATGAACAGTTATTCTGAGAGCTTTCATTTGGCCCCCACTGTCCATCGTCTGGTTCAGGAGCCTTCTTTTTTTTCTTCCCTGCATTCATTTGGTGCAGCTCCAGCAAACGCAGAGGTGTTTGGATATCACAGGCATAAGGCAGATTTGGAGCGTGTAAGCACAATGTGCTGCGAATCAAATTACGCTGGTGCTGTCCTACACATTCTGTGGTCAGATTAGCATGGTGTTTGCAGAAGCCAGTGGATGTCACAAAAGCTGTCTGTTATTACAGTGAAAGCAAATCAGCAAAGTGTCATTAAAAGCAATCCCATGAGCACCTAATGGGGGGAAAGATACATCCGTAGTTTCTGGAGCACAAATGCAATTTAACAGCACGTCAAGGTGACCAAGCATGCACTCGGTAGGGATTTTATTGCAGTATTAGAGTGTTGTAAGTGAGGCAACTTAGATAAAGAGGAACACTAAACAAAGATGGGCGGCAATGTCAAGCGCTCAGTGGTGCCGTGGGGAAACTAGCTTAACTGCTTTTCAGAAATTTGCATGTTTTACTAAATACCCATTGATAAATATGTTTAAAACTCCCTTAGAGAAAATTTGCAATGTTTTACACAACAAATAACACAAGAATAGCTCACCACCAGGGGTTTAAAACCATAAAACTAGCAAAAGTAAGCATAATGGAGGAAGTGCTGTAATGTCAGTGGCCTAATTTTGATCTCATTCTTTAATCCAATGCTTCTGAAAGCAATGAAAGTTTTGTGAGTACACAAGACTTAAAATTAAAGGTTATCTGCACTTATTGTGCATAATATACGATCAAGAATGTAATCAAGATTATTGATTTTTTTAGTAGTAATATGCATTGCTTAGAACTTCACTTAGAGAACTTAAAAGAACATTCTTTCAGTATTTTTATTTTTTATTTTTTTCACCCTCAATTTACAAATTTTCAAAAAGTTATATCTCTGCTAAATTAGGCCTAACCCTAATCCTAATCTCAATTTTGAAAAACTGACCCTTATGACTCGTTTTGTGGTCCTTGGTCACATTCTACAACCTTGGTTAACCTTACCTTGTCATCAAAGGTTAAATTATTGTTTTTTTATGATAAATGTAAAATGTATGTAGCTTTAATACATACATTAATATATTATTTAAAATATACATTTTATAACTTAAAATGTTGAATGTAAAATTGAATATTTTGTTGATCACATAAGAACCCTTAATGATCAGCAGTCACTATTCTGAATATTGGGGCACATGTCATCCTAAATGTCTATGGTGGTTACAGGCCATATGCATTTATTTGATGCCAAAGCTTAAAGAATTGCAGTTACACTGAAAATGGCGTTGTATGCTGATCACTTGAAGAATCATCTTACCCTTCGTGGTCCATCACATCCACTCCAGGATCCCCGCCGGAGAGTGCAGGACGGTCCAGAGTGATCTCATCATCAGAGAGCAGCACACAAGCTGCCAATAAAGACAAGATGACATGAAAAAGTGGAAAGGAGATGCACTTTGTAATGGACAACATCGAGATATAAAAGACTATGTGTGAGCCAAGCGTTCTTCCCTGGATCAATTTACATATTTTTACAGTGGCTTTTTAAAAAAAGCTTGAATAGTTTATTTAAATAAAGGGGAGCTTTTAATGTCCACCTCTGACAAACAGCATTCAATAAAAGGAGCATACGCCTGTGTGGGGCGAGATGGGTTGCTGCCAAATATTTTTGAAATGGCTTGTGCCGGAGCAATCTGAAGATTAAAAACATCTCTTGAATTACAATGACACATCACAAAATAAAATTAATGCAGTATTTTCATTACAAGGATTGAGTTCCGGAGTGTTTGACCATCCATTAGCTGAAGGGGGAAGGGACGACACCAGTTCCCTTTCAGTCAATGACGTTACGTAATTCACTGACGTCATGGGATCCCGCCTGGGTCTTTGGAGAAAAAGCCAAAGAGAATTGGCCAGTGGTTTTCGCATGCCTAGCCAAGCCCTCAGCTCTGACGACAGCCACTATCGCTGTCTCACTTTTCCTGATCTCCCAATGCGAAGTCCCATGGAGCTTCCGAAAGCTGGCGCCGATTCGTCCCATGACGAACCTAGCATTTCCTTTGGTGACCCGGAAGAGAATTTGATGTCTCTCGCTGCTTCAGAGGAGGGGCTTTCGTCAGCATTAGCCGAAGAGGAAACTGAGCAGCCCCCCACTGCGGCAAATCTGAGGTGGAGCTGGCGGCCATGCTCCTCCGAGCAGCCAAAAGCATCGGGCAGGAGGTGAATCCCCCACCTACCCCCGAACACTCAAGACTGGACGCTTGGTTTCTGGGCTCCGGACATGACTTCCAGCCAGACTCAGTCCCAGTGCCTTTCTTCCCAGAGGTTCATGCATCCCTCCTCACTACCCTCGATGAAGTAGTGGGCCAGGGGGTACGCGGAGATCCCCCAGGCAGAGCGTACGGGTGTGGTGCACAAAATGCCGCCACCTGGAGGAATTGCCCGCATCTCCCATCCAAAGCCTGTAAGCTCAGCCCTGCATGCCATGGCCATCCTGCAGGTCCAGCAGGCCAAGGCACTAAAATAATTGCAGTAGGGTAGTTCTCTCCAGAGGTTGATGCAGGAACTGCGCACGGGCGAAGACGGTGATGTCCACCACGGTAGTCCAGGAGCGCCATCTCTGGCTGAACCTGCCGCAGATGGGGGACGCTGACAAAATGCGCTTTCTTGATGCACCCTTCTCCCAAGGCGGCCTCTTTGGCGACACTGTCGAGAACTTTGCCCAGCAGACGGGGGTCATCAAACACATCTTGGCGTGATGCCAAAGTGCCGGGCTGCTTCCACACCTGCTCCGGCCCCGGCAGCTCTGAAGGAGGGAACACCTCAGCAGGGGTGTAGAGCCGGCTGCCGTAAGGGGGCAAAGCCAGTCTCCAATCCGGCCGCCGCTAAGTCTTACCGGAAAACCGTGAAGCGGCCCTGAGACAGGCTGACCAGAAAATTTTTCTTCGGGGGACCTTAACATCTGCACCCTCTTTCGCTGTCGCCACTGATCCACGGCCAAGCGGTACCCACCCACTCACAGAAAGAGCCATTTTCCAAATCTCTAGTCCTCAATCGCCATTGTTCAGGTTGTGAGCGACGCCCTGCCTCCTCACATTTAGGTTCATAATGCCATTTTGCCACCGCAGGAATGGGGGAGAGCTGGTGTGTGCTGTTCACAGCAGCTCGTCTTGCCTCCCGGACGCCTCGCTTCTGGGGCCAAGCCATCTCTCTCCTTTTGGCTGCCCCTGTGAATAAGTTGTTGACCGCTCCGTTAATCCAGCTTGTTTGCAGACTGAAGACATGACTAACACTCCCTAATCCAACTTGCTGGTTGATCAGGACGATCCGACTCGGCTATGCGATTCAGTTTGCTTTTCTCGGCATGGAGCTGGACTCGGTCAACATGACTCTCACGGACGAATGGTAACAATCATTGCTGAACTGCCTTGCAGCCTTCGGGCACAATACAGCAGTTCCTCTAAAATTCTTTTAGACGCTCCAGGGGTATATGGCAGCTGCAGCCTGGCGACGAATCTCAAAATCTATGAGGCAGGTCTACACCCTGAAGTGGGGTCTGTTCACTGACTGGTGCTTCTCTCACCAAGAGGATCCTCAGAGATGCTTCCTTCAGGAGAAGTTGCGGGTTGGGCGACAACCAATACCTTTGCTAGTTTCTACAATCTTTGCATGGATCCTGTGTCCTCCCATGCTTTGGGTAACATCAGGTAATTCTGGGAGGCAGGGCGGGGGTCGGCTTGCAGCGCCATTCCATTGGATCCAAATGCTTTCTTCCAGTTTTTCCAAATGGTTACATCATCTCACAGTGCTTGTTAGCGGAGTAGCTTGAACTCTGTCCGATTGAGGGCTAAAATTCAGGCACCCTTGCAGGGCCCATTTACTGGCCTCCAGAGCGTTGGGATGGTTACGTTTGAGCTTCCATTTGGCCTGACAAGCTGTCCAGTCACAGCCTCTCCTACGTGACACAGTCCGGGTTGTAGCCTTTTCCACAGGGACCCCATTACGTCAGTCAATGATGTTACTTCACAGTGACTGACTGCGGACATTGTGCAAATGGTTGCAATCGGCTCCTCACCAGAAACCTAATGGTGGTTTGCATGCCGCATTATTTTATACCTGTATGTACGGGGGACTGGCTAGGCATGCAAAAACCACTGGCCAATTCTCATTGGCTTTTACTCCAAACATCAGTGTTAATTGGTCTCCCAGGTAGGATCCCATGACGTCAGACAATGAAAACAAGGGATACAAGGAAACAAGGGTTACATACGTAAACGAGACAATACTACAATGATTCGGGTGTCAAAGGCCTTTTAGGCAAATATGCAGCATCTCACTCCAGGTCCTTAGAAAAAGGAGACAGTCCAGAGCACTACCAGAAAAACGAAATAAATTATTCTACTTAAGAATGTTATCATTAATTCTAATTAATATCAAAAGAATAATATAATATTCTTTGCATTTTTATTTAAGTGCACTGAAAAAACAAACAAACAAAAACTCAATTGGTGTAGAAACAATTTCCACTGAGAAACTGCTAGTAAACGGTACAATTATAAAAAATGGCAAGCATGCATTGAAATTGTACAAAAACTGGAAAAAAGTTGTTTTTTTTGTAAAACATTTATATGAATATTTATTGTTTTTTTTTTTTACAAAATTTTTTTTTACACAATGTATCCGTGCGTTCACACCACCGTTTGAGAGCGTCGAAGTGGCCGGAAGTCATTCATTTTCAATGTGAGCCGGCGGCGAGAGCGTCAAGGAGAGTTGAAATCAGGTCAACTTTAAAACAATGGTTCAGTCGGAATGCAGAAGTCCACCGCTTCCAGATTCCAGATTCCACAGTCCTGTAATCTTTGGTTCCGACCCTATTAGTTCTATTTGTTATTAGCACCCCAATTTCAAAAACTTGATCCTCCATCACGATGTGAATTTAATAAGAACGTGCACAATACTATTTATAGGCAACATTTTCCTGCTAGAACGCTTGTTTTACAACATAAATGCAATTGATTTGACCAAAAAGCATTACACTAACGTTACACTTCATCCGGTAGGTTTCACATAAATTAATGTTAATTTAAATCCAAGACTAGTAAATGTCTCCTATAATATTGAAATTAGACTACAGCAATTAACCATGAAAAGAAAACATGTAACTACAAAAAAGTTATTGTCATTGATTAATTTCTTACTTTTACATTCAAGTCATTGTGGTCAGTCTGCACAAGATTAACAAGTTTGTTTGATTAGCGGTACCTTTAAATACAAGACAAGCATTCAATCTACGTCAGAGCATCCAAAA
The DNA here is from genome assembly GCA_032359395.1 of Enteromius anoplus. Taxonomy (NCBI): domain Eukaryota; kingdom Metazoa; phylum Chordata; class Actinopteri; order Cypriniformes; family Cyprinidae; genus Enteromius; species Enteromius anoplus. The sequence goes on from JAUMHG010000069.1 coordinate 9,257,280, forward strand.
AAATCTCTGTACAGCGTCGTTGGCGGGGCAGCCAGGGTGAATTTTGTTGCTCTCGCCAGCGGCAGTGTGAACGCACAGTATGTAACCGGATTTGGGAGTCTGATATAGTTGGTTAGTTTTTATCAAATGGATATTTTAAAAGAAAAAAAGCCATTTAACATGTATTATATATAGAATAGAAATAGAAAAAGAGTGTGAAATTTTTAAGGATGATAACTAATTATTTTAAAACATTGTTTTGTATACATTCAAGTACTGAGACTACAAGACAATGCAGTGCAGTAACCACAATTGTATGACTAAAGTAAGTTTTGGACAAATATTTTAACCAATTTAACAATTATTTTTTCATGTTATGTTTTTTTTTATTTCTGGTATTATAATAAATAAATAAGCAAGTAGGCTAATAAAATAGGGGTGTCCAACCCTGTTTCTGGCGATGGACTGTCCGGCAAAGTTGATATTTAATCTACTTTAATCTAACACACCTGAAGCAACTAATTACGTTTTTTAGGATCACTCGAAAATTAAAGACCTGTGTTTGATTAGAGTTTGAGCTAAACTTTGCAGGACAGTCGATCGCCAGGAGCAGGGTTAGGCACCCCTGTCCTAGAGTTACCTCTGCCCTGAAATGGGTGTACCAGATACGGGACACAAACAAACTGTGCAGAGCAGGGGTGCCTCCAGGAAAGGACAGTGGTTTGAAAACCACATGCAAATAGCAGTTTTTAACAGGAATGAGATCTCGTCTCTCATCGCGAGCTTTGGCGCTACCGTGTGGATAATCAAAAGAACAGCACTTTAAAAGTCACAACACGCAGTCAGTGGAATTTCAAATTGCATTTACTTGTGAAATTCAATAGATTATTTTGTTGGTACTAATATCTGTGCAAGGAGAATGATTTTTCTTGTAAATGCATTTAAAAAAAAAAAAAGTAAATGTAAAAATGAGAAGATGTAATCTTTGTAATCTTTACAAAACAACAAACAAACAAAAAACCTTAACTTCACTAGAATCATTGAAACTAATTGGTTAGATTTGTTGATGTTATTTTCATGTCTTGTGTTATGCCTCATAATACCTATAGTTTTATCTTTATCTATCTATCTATCTACCTATCTAAAAAGATAGTTAAAATATGTTTTTTTTTATTTACAAATTTTAAACATAACACATAAACCAATATGATGTCACGTAATCTAACATTAACCAACCAATAAGACAAACATAAATATTTGAATGAAAGTTTGCTTGTAGTAATCTAAACAATGTCTGAAACTTTGTATTGCGAGCACTTCCCGTCTGCTAAATTAATAAATGTAAAAGTCCATGAATGGAAATAAGGGGATGCCCATTCCTTTATGAATAAGTTAATTAGTTAAATGTACACATACATGCTACATGCAGTTCTGTGCACAAGTCTTAGGTATATAGTATTTTCACAAACAAAAAATGTTTTTAAGTGGCTTATTTCTATCTTTTATGGTAGAGTGTCCCATGGAAATATCAGTTTACATTTCCAAAGTTGTTTTTTTTTTTGTCATTAATTGCAATAACACAGTGCATTATGCTCCACACAGAGATCTGATCTGATCATCATCCAGTCTGTCTGGAATGACATGAACAAACTGAGACAGACTAAAACCAGAAGAACTGTGGCAACGTCTCCAAGATGAAGAAAAAAACCTACATAAAAGCCACATGACAAACTATGGGCAAGTGTACCTCGGAACAGAAGCCGTTTTACCAAAAGCTGTAATACCAAATATTTATTTTATTTAGTTATTAGAAGTTAATCGATAAATTTAATCATTATTTTTTTTAAATCATCCTCATTTTTACACAAGTGTCTAAAACTTTAAACAATAGCTACTGTAGGTTTTCAGGTAGTTTTTTTTTTGTTTTTTAAGAATCTTGGAGACGTTTTTAAGAATCTTGGTTTGTTCTGTTTCTTCATGTGACTCCAGACAGACTGGATAATGATCAGATCAGATCTCTGTGTGGAGCACTGGCTGTAGTCAGACAATAATCTCACTGCATTATTACAATTAATGGCAAAAATAATACTAATGTAATGTAAACTGATATTTCCAACTGATACGCTACGGACTTAAAACCCATCTTTTGTTGGTGAAAATATTAGTGGCCTAAGACTTTTGCATAGTACTGTACATGATATGGTTTAATATTTTACTGCAGAGACATTTAATATTTGTTATCAAAAATAAGTTTGTATGCAGAAAAGTACTTTAGTCAAAAATTGTCTTAAGATTTTAGCTCGTAACTTGTTGAACATTTCAAAAAGTTGTCTCGATTCAGTCATCCAAACAATTCTTAAGTGACAAGATTCCTCTAGACTTATTATTAGATATCTCTCTCTCTTATTGTTCCTAGCAACACCCCTGATCAATGGGTGCACATTTGACAGGTGCAGTTTGAATCTTTCGCTTAAACATTCCCTGAGTATGTGACGTTAAGCCTATGGATTTTTCAGATGTTTGATTGTATAGAGCCTCAAGCGATAAATCATGACCTTTGTTTATGCTACTTCTAATATGAAAATAAATTGCGTCTTAGTTCTCTAGTAGTCGCGCCCGATCCATATCCAGGTTCTGTACGAAATGAACATGGGTGTCAGAAGGGATGCTGAAAGAAACGGTAACGAAACGTTACAACTTACTGAAATGTGCCGAATGTAACTGTTAGGCCACAGGCCTCGTACTCTCTCATAGTGTTTCTAACACGGGAAGACGTTAATGAATCTGATAAACACCCTTTCGCAATGTCACATTTACCACGGGAAAGTCGTTCATTCAAGTTTGTTACATGTACATGTTACACTTAGCTGAACCTGTCTCTCAACATGTAGGCTAATGTATGTTTAAATAAACGCGTCATGAAACTGACTGCTTGTAAATTAATGCCGATGGCACCAAATTCCAATGAAATAAATATTAATCTTATTTGTGAAAGGGTTAACTGACGCTAATGAATCTACTTTAGGCTACTAAAAAAATGAAACAAAAATCTTGCAGAAGTGTTGTCTCAGAAAACATCACGCCAATCTATTAACAGTTTTGAAACGTAAAGTCGCGCCAAAGACAGTGATGCGCTTCAATTAGGCTTCATTTGCTGCACCTGTGACTCTCTCGAGCCCGAAAGGAAACTTTCGACCTTCACAGTTTTCCCTGCTTTTAGTCGGAAGGCCGTGAAGTTCTGTATGTGTATTGTTTTTTATATATTATTTCTTGAAGATGCAGAAAGCCTTGAAGAAGTATTTTGTAAACATGGACGAGTATCTGTCCAGCATCGGGCTTTACCGAAAAATGATGGCTAGAGACGCCTCCTGTCTGTTTCGAGCTGTTTCCGAGCAGGTAACTTTTATAGATATATATATATAGCCTACCTCAACGTAATCTCAAAACGTACACTTTTCTGCATCATTCATAAGGTTTGAAATAATGAATTCTTAAAAGTGGTGTAGCCTATGCTGTCGCATAGCTGGTAAAGTAGCTTGACGACATTTTTATGATTATACCTCTCCAATGAAGCACCTGTCCAGGTGTTTTGATATATGTTGCTAAACTGATGTTTTGTTTTGTTATAAGCTTTATTACTCCCAGAATTACCATCAAAGAATAAGGAAAGAGTGTGTCAACTTCATTAAAGCAAACAGATGCAACTTTGAGCCTGTGAGTGAATTCAAACTACATCAGCAGACACCTCTGTGCGTATTGTCATGACGTTTAAACATTACAACATCTTGTGTTATGGTTTTACCATGTCTTTCAGTTTGTTCAAGGATCTTTTGAGAAGTATTTGGAGCGACTGGAAGATCCCCAGGTTTGCATTCAGGGTCTTTCATCTTGCCACTGTCACCACAGTATTTACAATGCATAGGCTGTTATGTTCAAATTTCTTTTGTATCTGAATCACGAAGCTATTCAATGTTCCAAGAATCAGAGTAACGGAAAATTGTTGGTATTGATATTGGTTTTTAGCCTAACAATTTAAGACTTAATATAAATGTAATGTGTGGTCCTTTAATATCCCAAATAGGAAACCACGGGTCAAGTGGAAATAAAAGCACTGTCTTTACTGTACAGGTATGCTTTGCTTCTCTCTCTTTCTTTAATCTTGAGCCTTTTTGTGAAACCGTGTAAAGTAACCATGTTAAAGGAACAGTTCTCTTAAAGAGGAACCCAATCATTTACTCATTTTCATCTCGTTTCAAACCTATACATCGTTTTCTTCTGTGGAACACAGTTTTATTTCTGAAGAACATCCTACCCTCTCTCTTCAATGTGATATGAGGTATCAAAATGACAAGTGACATGATAGTTTTATGTGAAAGACAGCCTGAGACTCATTAACTGTTCTTATTTTCTTTTGTGAAACTATCATGTGACTCGGAAAGATTTGGAATAAAGTGCTCAAGCTTTGTTGACTGCATTTATTGGAGACGTAGGCTTTGTCACTTTAGTGCTTGAATATCCCAGTTCTTTCAATTTCATTACAGTACATTTAAAAGAAGAGCAGGCGCATTCTTAAATTCACCTTTTGTGTTCCATGGAAGAAAAGTCATCAAATGGCTTAACATCACATACAATGTGGCAGACTATTTCTTTACCTTATGCAGTACATCTGAACCACACCTATTTATATACACTCAGATTGAGAGAGGGAAATTTATTTATTTTTATTTATTTTTGGCACAGGCGGTGCTTTGTCATTTACAGGTATCCTGGTAAACCGCCAACTGAGATTGCAGAGGAAGACAACTTGCCGAAGGTGAGGAATGGAATAATTTTGATTAGTTCACGATAAAAAAAAATCTCATTCAAGTGCTAATTCGTTGTCACTATTTTGACCATGAGCTAAACGCAGCTGCTGTTTCACAGTAACAACTCTGTAAGCAAAAGTAAATACAGCGGCTTGAGGATTCCTCGCTTGCTTACCAGTATCTGAACATTTTTGAAAGATTTGATAGCATGCATTTGAGCAGGAAGTTCTGGCGTTGACTATCTGACTCCTTAAGTTACATAGCGGCCATCAAATGAGAGAGGATCCAGTAGAATACATCAGCTCTAAATGTTTGAGTGCACTTAATATCTATGGTGCAATTGGGATGTTTTTGTTGGCAGCATTCACATCAGCAATTTGTCTTTTGAAATTTGAAGAAATAAGATGATAGTTAAATTTTGTCTTTCCTTAAGTATTACTTTGTTGATCAAGTATTAAGTCATTTGTGCAGAATTCATTAAGATTACAAAGTTTCTGTGGGTTTCATTTTTTTTCTTTGCTTAAGCATTGCTTTATTTTTCAAATACTCTGTCATTTGTGCAGCATTCAGTGTATTTCCCAGCATGTTTACCATCTGTAATGCCGCCCCACAGATTTTGCTGTGTTGCTCTAACAACGGCCACTATGACATTGTTTACCCCAAGAACTATCCAGTAGATGCTGCAATCTGTCAGGGTGAGTCATAACCGTGTGTATAATGAATACTTAACAATCCCAAACTGTAAACAATTTGTATCCATATCTTAACATCACAGTACTGGGATGTTGTACTGTATGTGCTACTTAAGTTTTTTTTTTTTTTTCAGCCCTTTTGTATGAATTGTTATACACTCATGTTCTGGGAGTTGAGGAAGAAGAGCTGCAGGTGGCGCTGGAGGGTTTCAAAGTAGGAGGACGGCGATACCGTAACAGCCATTCTATGTGCAGTGAGGATGCAGGATACAATACCCCAGAAGACTGCCTTCAGAGGTCTTCTCTTGTTTCCTGTCTTTATTGTAGTTTCTGTCTGTTTTTGTTTCTCTACGTTGTTCTTGCTATTTTTAAAATACAAAGTGTTGTTTCATCATGGGGAAATGTTTAAAGCTTATAATATAGAGCAGGGTTTCTCAAATCTTACCCTGGAGGTCCAATGCACTGGAAAGTTTAGCTCCCACGCTGATAAAACTCACCTGCCTGTGGTTTTCTTCTGATCCTCAGGACACTGATTAGCATGCTCAGGTGTGTTAGATTAGGGTTGGAGCCAAACTCTACAGTGCATTGGACCTCCAGGATAAGATTTGAGAAATCCTGTTATAGTTTGTAAGCAAATGGATAACCCAAAAGTCAAAATTCTGCCACTTACTCATCCTCTTGTTCAGACTCAAGTGAAACACAAAAATGAGATGTTTAGCACAGTGTCCTGGCTGTTCTTTACAACGAATGAAAGCGAGTAGGGCATGGAACTGTCAAACTTCAAAAATGCCAAATAACAACTAAAGAAGTGGTCCATACAACTTTTGCAGCTATTATCCAAGACATTATTTTTAAGTAAAGATTCTTTAAATTGATCAAAAGTAAAGATTGGCAGTCTTTTTA
>JAUMHG010000069.1:9263703-9286363 GCA_032359395.1 Enteromius anoplus
TATATATATAAGTTTTAAAGCAAAGTTACTTGGACAGATTTGGTAGTACTGCTTGGAAGACCTGCAAAGAGAGCACTGCAATGGTCCAGTCTGTACAGAACAAGAGCTTGAATGAAGCCTATTCCCCAAAAACGGGCCTGCTCTTCCTAATGTCGTATAAAGCAAATCTGCAGGATGCAGGCTTGACAAGTTACAGGCAGGAGCAAGAAGCTTTCCAACACTTCTGGTTGCTTAATGTTAACATTCTTCATTTGGGTTTCACCAAAAAATGCCAGTTTATGTACTACTTTGCATGACTTAGTTCCAGAGAAGAATGGGAGTCGAGTGGTCACATCCGCTCAGAAGACAAAACCAAAGCTGGAGCTGAAGACCAGAAGGTAAATTATACCATAATTTAATTAAGAGATGAAGATGTTAAACTTTCACTAGTATTTGACTGGATTTTTCTGCTCCAGGCTGCGGAAGGGTCCGGAAAACTGGCTCTGCCATACAAGGTACTGAAGGCCTTGGAGCCAGAGCTGTACCGCAACGTGGAGTTTGATGTGTGGCAAGACAGCCGCAAAGGTCGGTTTACTTTACCTTAGTTAATTTTTCAAAGCTTAAATGTTTCTTACCCTAAATTAGGAGTGTAATGCATGCATAATTGTGTGATGTGCTTTGCGATAATCCTGTGTTTATAGAGCTACAGAAGACTGATTACATGGTGTTTGCTGGCAGGCAGTATTTTTTAGGAGATAAGTGTCAGGTGGGACAAAACCTTGCATTAGGCTTAAATGTTAACGCATTGCAAATTTGGCATGCCTTTAACTTTTTTTGTTTTTGTTTAATTGTCACTTTTTCTGATAAACCAGACTTGTCATGCTGTTTTTCCTAATCCTATTTCTGAAGCACTTCATGTCCCTGCAGCTTCTGTTCTGCTCATGGTTTTGTTTCCCAGGTCCGTTTAGATCCAAAAGGAAAGTACTACAATGCCTTCATTCAAGAAGTAGGGACTCAGACCACTGCAGTGACCGTATTCATTGAGGAACTTGGGGAAAAGTAAGCTGTGTCCTTCTGTACTTTCTCACAGGCAGACTTCCCTGAGAATCTTTAAACATCCTCTTTGATGTTGTAGACACCTGGTTCCCTTGACCAATCTAAAGCCTGTGAATCCTGTGCCAGCCTGGAACATCACACCAAGCAGAAAAGGGAATTCCTACAACCATCCAGAGCAGTACCCTGGAGAAATAGGTTTGCCTTTTCAACTTTTCAACTCATTTGTATTTGTTAAATATGTATTTTTCTGAACCTGCTGAACTTTTTAAATGCGAAACATTAATTTGATTAAGCATGCAGTGTTGGTGTTAACCTTAAAATTAACTGAATATAATTGTGCTTGAAATAATTCTTATATTGTTTGTATTTTAGACAATGGTCAAATATTAGCCTGTAATATACACCGCGTTCCAAATTATTATACAAGTTAAAATTCTGGTTATAGTTTTTATTTTTATTAATTTTTTTTTTTTTACAAGAACATTTTACCAGTCCCAAACCACATCAATCTTAATTACTACTATTGATTTTGTATTTAATCATATATATATATATATATATATATATATATATGTATATGTATGTATGTATGTATGTGTGTATATATGTGTATATATATGTATGTGATATGTAATTGTTCGGGAAGGCTGAAAGTCAAAAGCTCCTTACGGTATATTCATGTGTGCCTAATTATTAGGCAAGTTTTCTTTTTCCAGATACAATTAGCCTAGAAAGACATTAAACTCAGACTAAGAGTAAAAATTATTGAATGCCCATTATAAGGATGCAATAATAGAATTAGCAAAGTTAAGAAATGACCACTGGGTTAGCACATTCAAAAGCAAAAACAGGTGGAGAAGAAAAGGCACGTTAACTGCAAAAGAATTAAGAATTAATGTCAAGAATTGGGTCAGAAACCGCCAGGAACCATTAAGCGTCCAGCGACATTATTTTCCAGAACTGAACCTTCCTTGGTGTCAGGTTCTCCGAGACTTAGCTTGAGTACAAAATCCTTAAAAATGACCCTCACTTATTAAGAATAACATGCTGAAATCTCGTGAAATCCATTAAGACGGATAAGTTGTGAGTGACTCTTGAAGGAACATCATCACATCCTGCGTGAGGTGACTGAATCCTTATTTTTGTGCTGCTATATTTGACTAGACAGAACTAACTTGTACATTCTCAATATTAAGCTCCCTCTTGATCATGTTAACGGGGGGCACATCGAGTCGTTTGGGGCAGTGCCCCTTCCTTAGTGACGGGCCTGTGTGTAGGTCTGTTATCAGCAGGGCACATGAACCCATCAGATATGTTTTTGGGTCATGAATGTTTTTCTCTTTAAAGACCCAGAGCTCCGCGGGCGCCGACGGTACTTCAAGAAACCTCGTGGTAAGGAGATGTTGATGGCAGTGTCTTTCAGTCGTCCTCAGCCTGGCTTACCTCCCCGTCTGCAGCCTGGGCCAGGAAACATTCATCCTGTCCGTTCTCCAGGGGTACACGGTCCCGCTCCACCTCCTGCAGGTCTGGCCTATGAACACTACCGACCCCACCATCCACCTAGACCTCCACGTGGCTACGGCCCACCCAGGTTAGACACAGAATTCTTTACAGATGCTTATTCATCGATGTATCTTCTAAACGCATGTCCTGTCTTAATTTATTGAGTGATTCTGTGTTTTTGGTGGGTTTTTTTCCACCACGTGACTTTTGGTCAGAAGTTCGACCCGATTCCTGAACAGGCATCATCTTATTGGACCAGAACTAGCGTATTATCCCAGTCCCAGTAAGCGTTGCTACCAGAGTTTTGATAACTACTCGTTCAGGTCTCGGTAAGAAAACATTTACTCAAACATCTTCATTTACGATCTATCAGAAATGGGTAATTATGGAAATGACAAACTGTAATGAACCTGTGATGGATATGGTGTCATATTTTTGTTTTTATTTAGTTTTTTTCCTTAAAAAAAATGCGTTGGTAAAAAAAAAAAAAGCTTTTTGAAATGGTTTTACAAGTGCACCTTAGCTGCTTGTTCATGCATTTTCCTGTTGAAGCAAGTTTTGAAGTCACTACCCTTTTGTTTACCTTTCATATAAGAATTTTTTGGTTTTTGTAATCATGTTCCTTTTGTGTAAAGTTGTTTTCTGTGAATCCATTGCATCATTTTCAATATTGCAAGATATTTCAGTTTTTTTCTTTTTTTTTCTTTTAGAACTTATTTTATTCAGCTGCTGACAAATGTAGTTAAATTGTGTGTGTGTGTGTGTATGTACAGTAGGAGTCGGAGGCAAATGCACTCTCTGAATAAAGAGTGTCTGAGCTGTGTTCCTGAGCCAGGAGAGGAAACTCAAGACATAGAGGGAAGTATCACCTTCTATGAAATTGAGGAGACTGATGAGAGTGCCTTCTCGCCAATACCAGTGAGACACCTAGTTCTACATCAGTAACAGTTGAGAGTATTAAGACCTGTTCACTCCAAGAATGATAACGTATATTAGCGTCTGCACCGATGCAAGATAAGATTATGTTTGTTAAAAGCACGGACTGCAGTTACGTCATGCTGCTTGAAATGCTCAAGCTTTTTAAAGTAAGGTGGATTCCTTATTCATGTAAAATCAGAGTTAAAGGGCTCGTTCATCCAGAAATGAAAATTGTTATTTACTCACCCTCATACAGTTCCAAACCAATAAGACTTTCATTCTTCTTCAGAACACAAATTAAGATCTGACCCTCCATAGACAGCAATTTTAGAGGGTATTACAGTGCATGCGTATGCTTTCCCCTATGCATAAACAACCGCAGATGTAAACAAGGCTGATTACGTCAAATGTTAAAGCGTGTGTATGTGTTGCGTAGTGATAATCTCTAAATTGTCAGAAGATGTAAGTCAGGGGAGAAGTATGGTTGAGTAAATTTGTTATTTTTGTTTTCTTTGCACAAAAAAAAGTGTTCTTGTACCATCACAAAACTAAAGTTGATCCACTGATGTCATATGGGCGGTTTTACCAATGTTTTTACTACGTTTCTGGATCTGGGATGATTTCAGTTGTGGTGCTGTCTATAGAGGGCCGGATGGCTCTCCGATTTAACCAAAAATATCTTAATTTGTGTTCCGAAGATGAACGAAGGTCTTCCGGATTTGGAACGACATGAGTATTTAGAGACAGAAATTAAATTTTCGGGCCAACTAACCCTTTAAAACTCTATAGTTTTTGACCTTTGTGTGAACGGGTCTTTTAGGCTTTGACACTTAAGATCACTGTTCTGTCTGTCTCACTGTGTGCATCTGAAGGGTCAAGCAGTCTCCAGTTCCATGGTTCCAGGGGCCACTGCTTACTGGGTGCCAAGAGTTCCCAGTCCAATTCCTCCCTCAGGCAAGCAGCCCATGACATCATCAGAGGAGGACCTTGATGAGAGGAGTAATGCTGGTGACCAAGGTACAGCCAAAATGTTACTTTGCTCTGTCAACTTCCATCTCATTGTTATCCACATGGTCAGTTATCTGTATCAGAAGAAGCCAGCCAGCCAAAAAAACCCCAAAAAAACTATTGCAAAATGGACTAGTCTATCTGTCTGTGAACGTAAAATCAGAGTCTTTTGCGTTTTGACTACTACACAAACATAAGCACAGTTTGGTTTTCACAAAAACGCCTTTCGTTTGATTACCACCAGTTCTGGTAATATTTTGTACCTAAATCCATACAAATAAGACAAACACAGATTTCAAAAGAATAAAGGAAGACCACACTCAATTTGGGATTAATAAAACAGAATTTGAGGAAAAATCTAAATGGATTTCAAATCCTGATATAATTTTCAAACAAACATGTTGCATGGTGTTATTAGACATGCATTTTGATTTACTGTTGTTTTACAATTCACATAATTTTATACAACTTTACATAAGTATTAAAATGAAAGTTTGAGTGGCATATAAGAGCATATGATGTTTCTTTTGCTCCACATCATTAATACTGGTATATTGTGTTATGTCTAGTCATTAATTTTTGTGGTTTATTAATCTATTAATAGACTTTTTCCAGTGCCCTTCGCTCAGGTATCACTTTTTTTTTGGCCTGTATTGTGAAATTTGGTTCTACTAATATGGAGACGACACAGTGCAAATTTTATTAAGAATACAGGAAAATTGTTTACCCAATTATCATTCAACAAGGTCTGACATTTAGTTTTCTATTCGCAAATCCAGACAAAGTCCATTAAGAAAAAGAATTAGACACTGCTTATGTCTACCAGGTTGAAACTCATGCTTGCAATTGATCTTCTCATTTGCATTTGGTACATGCTGATAGTAATGATTTGCACATTAAAAACTAAAATTAATTCAATACAGCAGAAAATGTGACTCTACAGCTGAAAAGCCAGCTCACCAGGCTTTGACGCAGCCCATTTTTGATAATGGCGGTTAATTTTAACTGTTTGTCCTGACTAGGTGAATACTCTGAGGAGTACATCTATTCTGCTGCAGGTTAGTTCATTGACTGCTACGTTTATGTTAGTGAAATTTCAGCTTTATATATGTTTTTAATATAATTGCACACAGGATATCATAAGAGTATATTTCTGTATTGCAGAGGGAGGATATCCGAGTCCATCGGTATATGCAGCAGCTGCAGAGTCTACCACCAATCTGGTACTATCCTCCAAACCTCTTCATTTGTCAAAAATGTCTACTAAAATGCTAATACTGCAGAGACAAGAGTTCCAGAGGGAGAACGTAGAGTAGATGTACTGACAGCTTTGCACAAGCTCTCTTTAACCAACTTCAATTTTTCCCTTTATTTGAGAAGACTGGAAAATGTGACTACACTCATTAGATGAGTGATTGTGGAAATGTTTAGAAGTACTTTTGTAATAAATACAGATTGCTAATCTGATTTAATTGACATGTTTTGCAGACCATTCAGGAAGGAGGTTCTCGTGCCGGGTCACCACAAGAGGGTGTCGCTACCTACAGCTACTCACAGCAGGCATGCATTTTTCACCGAATTCCTAAATTTGTTAGGCTGTTTTGCCCTGCCTTGGAGGGGATGTGTGTAACTCTGTTTTTCCAGGTGGTTGTGAAGTCCTCTGTCCTCTCCTCATCTCAACCAATTAACTCTGCCCCGGCTGCAATCTTTACATCAAACTCTTCCTCCTCATCCACTGGGAGCTCCCAGACTCCCCCAAACCCTCTGCAGCCCAACAACATCTTAACGCCTGGACAGCCTCCACCCCAGAGTGTTCTGGGCAGACCTGGTATACAGTTATGGCTTTTTGAATTAACGTTGTGATTGCTGTGCATTGTTAGCATAGAAAATGACTCAAGACGCTCTTCCTCAATACTCATTGGGTAGTTTCATGCATTTTTTCTGAGCAGTTCCTTGGTTTGTCAATGAGCTGGGAGAACCAGTCGCCATGGCGCCTCCTCCACCATACTCTTATGACCCCAATGGCAGTGACCTTCCAAGAGGTCAGTTGGAGCAACCTCATTGTCTAATACCTGTATAATATTTTCTGCATATTTCTTTTACCCTTTTATTTATTCATTTATTTCCTTTAAACAGATTGCAAAGTGCTCCAGTACTACTATAATTTGGGGGTTCAGGTAAGTGGGTGTTTTGCTTTTGATCTCGACATTAAGACTGACTTCTAGAGATTTAAAGCATATGTATTTTCCTGGACTAAAATTTCTAAAGTGATTTGCAATGCCACGTCAAAGACTGTCAAAACATCAGTTATTATTTGAATTTCCTGGAGGAGAAAAAAAGAAAAGTCCTAATACATTTTTCATAATTTTTTTGTGTGGTGCACTTATTTATTAATGTTTCCTTTCAAAAATCATAATTTAGATGTACTGTAAAATGGTAATTTTCTACCCTGAATTTAGCTAAATATATTTAAATGTAAAGTCCCACTCACTTGATTTGGTAACATCTTTTTTAATATAAAATGGAAATGAGAAGCATTGATCATAGCTTTACATTTAAATACTAATAGTCCAATTGCATCAAAGGTCACAGTGCTGTACTATAGTTAAACAGTCATGTGTTCGGAGCACATGATGCAATGATTGAATAAAATGACATAAATAAAAGACTGGTAAAGCAATGTAAAATGCCACTGGCTACATTAACAATGACACCATTTGTTTTAAATGGAATTTAATCTGATAGATGCATCTGAAAGTATTTTATTTATTTTTTTTACACATGTACTCTGAAGTGTTCAAGTTGATGTGTGCGTTTACTGTTTTTCACAAGCTTCAAGATTGGATAAAATTTGTATTTAATTTTTTACATGCACATACTGTGTGAATCATACAGACTTTCCCACTGTTTTACATCGTGTTCTTATACCATCGGTTCTTTATTACAAAGAGCAGACTTGATATTTATCTTTTTTGGGTCCTAATTAAGAGACAATGAGCACATGAAGCTTTGTGCTGTGCTGCTTTTGTTTATCAAATCACCCATTCCTCTGTTGATGAGAGTATAAAATGAGGACTTATGGGACATTGTTCTGTTCCACTTTTCGGACGATGAGTGGAAGGAGAATTTTATAATAACATGACAGTCGTTTACAGTATGATACTTAATTTTACAAAAAAACCCCAGCTTATTCCATTCATCAAACATCATTTATGCCATTTCTATATGATTGTAGCGAAAACCAAACCTAGAAAGTGCTGTGCAATCAAGTTAATCCATGTCTCTTACGATCAGATGAAATTTTAGCTTTAACTGGATTAATAAGTGTTTGTCTGTAAGGGTTTCTCTAAAAGTCCTCACTGTATACAAAAAATTGGTATACAGTTTTTCAATTGACCAGTTTTGTCAAATACTGAAGTAACAATTGTCAACAGTTGTCAAAAGAATCCAAATAATGTCTCACTGTCCTCAAAGCACTGCTTACTGTGACGTACTGATGTTTTTGTATTTGTTCCAGTGGTATCAGCAGAGTTACTGGAACTCTGTGGTGCACATGCAGCAGGCGTATCCACAGCAGGTCGCAGAGTCTCAGTTCCAGCCGTACACAAGTGCCGTTCCCACTGCTGACCACACGGTCCCCCAGACCTACCACGATCCTGTCCGCATGTGCCCGCATCCACAAGGAGACATGGCCAGCAACGGTATTGCAAACGTTCACCTTTCTTTCATAAACCTCAAATATGTGTTATCATTTGAAATTGATACATGCAAGTAGTAGCAACTCTAAGTGGCAGGTTATTCGAACATTAACTATAATAAATATGCACTATTATGTGCATTTCCAAGTGCATTGATAGTTTTGTTTTTTTCAGAACCCATCCGAGACTGTAAATACATAGTTATCTGTTGTTGTTGTTTTTTACATCAATGTAGAATTTCAATACTTCTGTGTGTTTACCTAATCATCACATTGTAATCAAATGGGGAACAAATAAGTTAGTGTACACACGGCAATGTTACACATTGCACTTTGTATTTTTGTAAAATACATTAATGAAAAATTAGTACATATATTTATACATACAGTACTGTGCAAAAGTGTTAGACCTCTAATATTTTCAGCAACAAAAAACATTAAGTCAGTTATTTCCATCTTTCTTTCTAAAATATCCAAATTTACATTTCCAAACATTATTTTTGCCATTAATTGTAATAATGCAGTAAGATTATTGTCTGCGCAATGAGTTTGTTAGTGCTCCACACAGAGATCTGAACTGATCATCATCCAGTCTGTCTGGAATGACATGAAGTAACTGAACAAACGGAGACGTTGCCCCACTTCTTCTGGATTGAGTCTGTCTCAAAGATGAAGAAAAAAGTTTTAGACCCTCGTATAAAAATGCTGTAAATGAATGACAAAAAGAATGTTTGGAAATGTAAACTTGGATATTTCCAACTGACACGCTACCGCAAAGATGGAATAAAACGGACTTAAAGCTTTTTTTTTTTCTTTTTGGCCTAAGACTTTTGCCCAGTACGATAAATGTATACAATAAAATACATTAATTTTAATTTATTACACCATAATGAAGGCAGCAACATATGATAAGACTATTAATAATAAAATATGAAAGGGTTTGGCTTCAAAACTGAACGGCACAAACACGCGTCCCGTGTACAGAATGATGCATTTGAAGCAACAATGAGTCACATAGAAAAGACCAAAGCAGAAAGGGAAGAGATACTGATGCATAGTGTAATACATCTGTGTGACCGTTTAAGCCTTTTTAGGTTTTAAAACTGTTACTGTGCACTTTTTAAAAGAGTTTCATCATTTAGACTGTAGTGAAGCGAACACCACATGCAGTTTGAATGCGGAGAGAAGAGTTTACGTGAACTTAAGCTGAATATCTGTACATCACTAAACTATGAAGTGGCTTTCAGAACACTTGAAATACAGAACATGGAAACCTTATAGTGCTTTGTAATGTTTTTGTGCCCTTCGTGGTGCTTAACAATAACAGCATATGCACAAAATATCAGATTTATATCAGTCTCGTCCGACCAGTACCAGATCCGGTAAAATTGCCTCTATCGATGCTGAATATCGGATGAGTGCATCCCTATATACAAGTGTTTCTGTGGAGTGTGAAAAGCGGTTGGCACAAGAAATGGAGTTGCCTGAGAAAACTGGCTAATAATGCATTTCATGCATTTTCGTCTGTGGGATGAACCACTTCCCATATTTTGCCAGGTAATCAACATGGGCAACATGCAGTCGAGAATTGTTTATTAAAAAAGTACTTGAATTTAATCGAAGAATCGTGAAATGCTTGCTATGTTTAAAAGCTCATTATAATATATAAGTAATGTGTGTATATAAAAGTATGATGAGTCAACTAATGGCTCAAATGAACGAGAAAAATCTTGCTAGTACTCTTTCGATAGTCCACTTTAGCCATTCTACTAACAGTAAGTAAATTAGCAGCTGCTGGGATATTATGTGATTAATGACTTCTAGTTCATATAATCACAGTAATAGAGTATATTAGTATACTGTTTGTTCATACTGGAGTTCAGTCTGTATAAATGCATTCAGAATGATCAAAAAAATTCAAGATAGAGGGACAGAAAATGTGTATATTTATATAAATTCAGTAGTTAATATCACAAAAAGACGGTTGTTTCTTTCTCTAGAGAATTATAACCTTATTTTGCTCTTTTGACAAGGAAAAACAATTCCAACACAGTTTTGCGTCTCTGAGGAACATGATGATGTTTCGTTCTTGAATGAATTAACGGTTCAAATAAATCCGTTCAATCGCAATGAATCCCTTAACACCACCAGGAGGCAGCAGCATGTCTCTGTTTATATTTTACGTTTAAAGTTTCTTTTTGTTATTTAAATATTTCCAAATAACAGTATTCAACGTTTTATGTTTTAATTTCACAAATCATTATTTAAGCACTTGTAACTACAGGAAAAATGCACTCCTGTTTTAAACAATACATCTAAATGCCTCTGCATTGCAACAATGAGTCAATCAATAAAGATGCTGATGTTGTTTGCTTGGAACAGCCCAAATCTCTTATGATACTAATTAAATATAAGAATTCAGGATAAAAATGCCCATAAAATGTAAAGGTCAGTTTAAACTTGAATAGAAAGAACGAATATGCAACTGTCTATGGTAGCCCTAAAGATACCAGCACAATAACACAATTCGCAATATATCATCAAATTACGGTTACTGATAGAATACAAGAAAATATTGAGATATCGTTTAGTCTATATCGCACATTCCTACTAGCCCTAAACCTACCTTAACATGGAGTTACTTATCGTTGGTAGGATGTCTAAAGTGGATTATCAAACTAAAGTGTAACCCAAATCTTTAGTACACTCTCACTCATGCCCTCCTCTCCTCAGGCACCCCTCTGGCCATGGAAAGCCCTCCTGCAGTGGTCCCCGGCACGGTGTTCTACCCCCTGGTGCAGGAGCAGTGCGGTCAGCAGCCCCTTCACCCCCCTTATGATCCCTATATGCCTGTGCTCTCCACAACATACCACTACCTCACGCCCTGGACTCCCGGTGCCGGCACACAACCCCGCCTCCACCACACCACATACTGCCCCTCGTCCTCTCACCCCCCCGTCAACTACATCACCACCCCCACCCACCCCACCCATCTGCCACACTCACAGTTTGTCTAAGTCTCGTTTACCAGCAGAAATGTTCCTGATTATGTTCAGTTGTTAGTTCTGTATTGTTTTCACAGACGAATGGTTAGTGAGGGATCCTGCAGTGTTACTTAGCACTTAAACAGGAAGGCAGGACAGAGTATGTGTGCTTTTACCACCTCGCACATTTGCTCCCCAATCAACATCACTCTAATTTGATAAGCGTATATTGGATTTTTTTTCCCTAATTATTTGAGGGTTTTAAAAAGTGACATGATTCTAAAATATAATTAGAGTTCCCTTCTCATTTGCTTTTACAAATGTTTGCACCCTTTCAGAATGTAGACGTTTAGCAACACACCAGGAGTTCAAGCCTTAGGAAACCATTGTCTGTTGTTTTTCTATGTCAAAATAAAAATCACTTATTATAGCTGCACAAATAAAAATTAAAAAAGAAACCAATCAAAGTTGTTTTCAAATCCATTTGTAGTTTACAAGCTGTGACTTATGTCTTTATGAGAGGGATTAACTTTCTTTTTAAAGCATCCTGAATTGTAGCCAATAATATTATTAGGAGATGCTGTTAGAAGATGACTAATGATGCTGCTTTGACCACAGGATTACATTTCATTTTACAAAATAGAGAAGTTATTTTAAATGGTTAGGTAATATTGTGAAATTATGTGTAAAATAAATGCAAAACACTAGGGGTACAGGATGTGCGCCAAAGCAAAAACAACCTTCGGCCAACCAATCGGCAAGAAGAGTTTGGGTTTAACGCTCATTAAACACCACCTCTTCTTGCCGATTGTTTGGCCGAAGTTTGTTTTAGTTGTGGTGCCCCACAGTGTTTCTTCCCGTATTGCAGCCTCTGTGTTGTCTTTCGAGAGCGTGTTTTTTCCCAATGTATTCAGAGGGCAGACAGCAAGACGATCAAGGGGTGATGCATACGGTTTGAGATAAAAACGAAATTGAACTAAAATCCTGCAACTTCACATTGGGCATCAAGCTAAGAGAAGTGGTTATTAAACCAGTGAGAGCGAGGTAAACTGTTAGCTGTTTAGCTACTGACTAATGAAAAACACAAAGGAAATGTTTATGTGGAGAGACTTTTTAATTGGTTTCATCCACGTTTTACTATTATATTCTTTGAGAGCATCTCACTCTGTCGCAATTCTCATTTTTTATTATTATTATTATTATTTTTCCTTCTTCAATAGCCTTAAATAACTGTTAACCAAAAGCTTGCGTGGCCTTGGTGACCTCATCTGAATAGTAAAGTATTCGAGAGGCAGAGAAAGTTATTAAATTTCAAAGAAAGATATTACATTTGTATATCATGTTTTAATAACATGCACAAAAACACTAGAAAAATGTGGGCAGGGTCTATATCAGCAAAAAGTGCAGTTTGAATCCTTAGCGATGTTAACCCAGATATGATTTATTTAGTTCATGTGATCACAAAACAAAAAATGAATTAGAAAACCATTAAAGCCTCTATTTGAAATCAAGGTATAAAAGTCTTTACCCATAAATTCTACATGAAGTGTAACAAAAACATACCCCTTATGTCAAAAAAAAAAAATAGAAAAATAATTTGTTAGAAAATAAATTTGACAGAAGTAACTTATAGCTTAAATCAAAACCATAAAGAAGCAAAACAAATGAGAGGTTATTAATGCAACAAATGTGTCTGATCTATTAATCATGACCGGTTCAGTGTTCAGACCAGTCACGAGAGAAACTAACTCTACTAAGCTCCTGGTATTGAGCAAACTCTAAATATTAGATCATGCGTTTGTGTTTTTAGGAGCCAGTATACCATTTAACACCATTCACTATAAAACATCATAAGTGGAAAAACAAATGAAAAGATATTACCAGTCACATAGGTGCATATTTTCAAGCTTCATTTGAAACCATTTGGTGCCCTTTATAAACATTTATGTTAAGTGTAGACACAAGGGTATTACAAAGATGCATATATCTTTAGGTCCACATTCGGTTATCTGGATGTTATGATACAATAATGTCAATTAAAGATCTGTAAGTAGTTTACATAAAACATCAGACATTTCATATATTGGTTCCACTTTCTGAGCTCTAAAAAGGACTTACGTATACATATTTAAGCTTGCTTTCAAAAATATTGCACTAGCGCTGACAGTGAAAGACCTTACAGCACCAAACCATAGCATGCGGTGCAGATGGTGTGTAATTTAAAAAGTAAATGCAAACTTTATAGCCTTGCAAAATAAACACAGGTTTTTATTTTAAGTTGTGCAAGAGGGTTGCTACATTTGTGAAAGGTGCATCTAAACACCTCCGCATTTATCATTAATACTTAAAATACATACAGTATTGCAAGTACGCATACTTGAGGGTGCATCTGAGCAACTCGCATAAAATATTTTTAAAGAGCTCAGAAGTGTTTTGCTTTCTTTGGGAGTTTTGATGGTTGTAATATTCTGACATAATTTTGCAAAAACAAAAACTCATTACATATTCATTGCCACTAGGGGGCAAATTCCAAAAGTCATATTTAAAATGTTTTGTGCAATGAAAATGCTGCTTGCACATTCATAAGCTGAATCCTGAAAGGTGTAATGCAGTCCCTGTATCTCTGCTAATAGTAGTACATAAAATCAGCACTATGTCCGAATTCACAGTATTCATAAAATGAGAAAATTACATGGCTAGCCTACTGCTACTCCCAATGCTTTGACGTGTGCAGTGAGGGATATTTTACTAACCCATAAGAACAGGTGAGAGGATTGTAAATCATGGGGGAGTGATGTGACTACTGTGATGTACAGTAGGTCACATGGTAACCATAGATCATGACTCTGTCCAAAGTCAGTTACATTAAAAGTGCTTAAAATATTTTAAGAAAAGGGGTTATGAATCCAAACGACGGACATGAATCAAAACCATTTGTGTTTATGGTAGTATTTTATCTTTTTAATGAATATTTCTACATACCTTAGTTAAATTGTTAAAATATTTAGAATGCACATTAGCTTTTTTTCTATCAACCGGTTAAACTATAATAGTGCATCACAATTCAGTATGGTTTGTGTTGGGCTTGACATAAGCAGAAGATGGACTAAATGAAAATGCAAATCCACTGACTGACAGTAGGTGGCACTTATGGAACAGCAGATATAAAGCTGTTTCCTTGGTAAACAAAGCAGTGCTACAATAAAAAAAAAAGGCAGATGTAAAGAAAAGGCCATGCCTTTTTTTCTTTTTCTTTTTTTTCCTTAATCAATTAGGCAGTCGTGAAGTAGAGAGTCAGACTTGTGACCCACAAGTTTTGAGTCTCAGGTCTGATGGGAAGGAGTAAATGTCCTTTCCAAACCAAAGCAAAATATACATTCATTTGTTATGTATGCATGAGACTGACTAACTTCGCTCAGCGTTGGAAAGTGATTTACAGTGATTTTTTTTTTCTTCAAATCACAGTTAAACATGGTTTTAATGAGAATTAAAATATTAAACTGTAATATGACATGTCAAAACTGTTCTCATGGTTTGTTTAAACACTCAAACTGGAATGAGCTTGGTGTCACCTTGCAAATCTTCAGTGACTCGGGTTGGGAACTTCTATACAGCATGGATGTGTGTCATATGAATTTAATCAAGACAACTTAAACCAGTGTCAGTTCACTTCTATTTTGTGCGCTCTTCCTATTCACAAATCCTCTCCCGAGGCCTCATGCAAGTAAAGTGTCGACTGGATGTGCACTTCTGAACCTTTTGTGTATTGTATTATAAATACTGTGAAGTTGGACATACTAAGTCTTTTCACATCCTGTTTATTTTTGTCTGCTATATAGTAGGAAAGTATATGATTTCAGATGCAGGCCACAGTTTTGCTTTACTTGGTAGTGTTTAATGGTAGAAGGGGGAGTGTAAAGCAATATTGTAAAGTATCTACAGCGAGGTCAATATGTATTTGATCACCCTATGATTCTGCTAGTCCTCATACTTAGAAATCATGGAGGGGTCTACAATTTTCAGCATAGGTGCATTTCCACTGTGAGAGACAGAATCTAAAAAGAAAAATTCGGAAATCACATTGTATGAATTTTTAACAATTAATTTGGGAATTACTGTCAAATAAGTATTTGATCACTTGCTTATCAGCCAGATTTCTGACCCTCAAAGTCCTGTTATTTTGCTTTTTAAATAGTCCAGACACACTCTGCTCATGATTCTAGATTAGTAGCACCTGTTTGGACATGGGCGGACTTAAGCAGAGGAACCTTCCATGGGATGCAAGATTTTAAACCATGACATCTTCGTGTATTACTGATTAGTAGCCTTGGAAACGATTGTCCCAGCTCTCTTCACGGCATTGAACAACTCCTCCTGTGTAGTTCTGGGCTGATTCTTCACCATTGTTAGCATCATTGATTCCCCACAAGGAGAGATCTTCTGTGGGGCCCCAGTTCGAGGGGCATTGACAGTCATCATTAGCCTCTTCCATTTTCTGACAATTGCTCCAACAGTTGTTCTTTTTTCACCAAGCTGCTTGGCAATTGCCCCGTAGCCCTTTCCAGCTTTGTGAAGGTCTACAATTGTGTCTCTTGTGTCTTTTGACAGCTCTTTGGTTTTGTCAATGTTGCTACTTAGACTTTGTCTGATTGTGGGGTGCACAGGTGTCTTTATGACAGCTAACCACCTCAAACAGGTGCTACTAATCTAGAATCATGCAGAGTGGAGCTGGACTATTTAAAAGCAAAATAACAGGTCTGTGAGGGTCAGAAATATGGCTGATAAGCAAGCGATCAAATACTTATTTGACAGTAATTCCCAAATAAATTGTTAAATAAAATCATACAATGTGTTTTCCGGATTGTTCTTTTATGATTCTGTCTGTCACAGTGGAAATGCACCTATGCTGAAAATTGTAGACCCCTCCATGATTTCTAAGTATAAAACCTTACAAAATCACAAGGTGATCAAATACTTATTGACCTCGCTGTATTTTTATAACACAGAAATCACATACAGTAGGCTACTTCATTTTTAAATATATAAATTTCCAGTGGCCTCACTCAAGAAACACAAGTGGAACAAATTTCCCTAATTGTTAGGATAGGAAATACGTAAATGGTTGCACTGATACTTGCATTGACATTTTACGAATGTTTTTACACAATTCGTTCTGCTCGTGTTTTGTGAATAAGGCCTGATGTGTGAAAAGCATAAAGATGCTGAAGTATGAGCATCACATGCCCTTGACTGTTGCTGAAGCTTTGAACCAGTCATCTTCAGCCAGGGATCTCCAACCCTGCTGCTGGAAAACTACCATCCTGCAAACGTCAGTTCTAACACTCCCGCCTATAATTATCAAGTAACCCCGAAGACCTTGATTAGCTGGTTCAGGTGTATTTGATTGGAGTTGAAGCTGAACAGTAGTTCTCCAGAAGCAGGGTTGGATGGTCCTGGCTTAAGCTGTGAATAATAGGCCTTTTTATCGCTCTGAGTTCGAAAACCGGGAGCTTAGTGTAGTTGTGTAAAACAATTTCCTCTTGTAGCCTGTATGAATGATGATTATACAAATAAACAATTGATCATAGATGTTTCATCAAAATATGTTTTCCATCATTAATCAGGTATGATGAATTAGGACAAATGTTGACATGAAAAAATGCAAGAATACCATACACGCATATTATATTATAGAGCAATAAAATCGGGCAAGCTTATACATCTTACAAAAAATGAACGACCTAAGACTGTTCAAATTAAAGATTGGTTATAGTACTGCTTTCGTGCACTTTCCCATAGACTACAGTCATCATGTATAAGATACAACTGGAGTTGTTTAAATGTCTTCATATTTTTTTATCCCAGAGCAATTTAAAAGCGACTGTTTTTTCTATCTCAAACGTGACACATCCTCTGGATTTGAGCGCATTGTATAGCAATAATGTAGATCAAATTTGGAGATGAAACACTAAACACTGTGCAATAATAAAACAATAACACTAAAAATAAAATGAAAACGCTGTATTTACCAAGTATTTCTCCAATGTGACCAGACGCATGCAGATCACTCATTATCTCATGACTGTCGCAACACCAACGCTTACAAACGGCTCACTTGCAAATAGAATATTACACATAAGGTAGGGTATCATCTAATGTTAAATAAATGATTTTAACAGAGAATCTGCCCAAGGCTGCTTATGTTACTGCTGAAGAAATACTTTGAATACAGTGTTTTAATGTTGTTTTTCATATTGCCATTTATTGTTTTATGCCATAATTATTGCCATAAACACTTTTTGAACACAGATTTGGTTGTTCTTTAATGTGATGTTGTTTGTATGTCATGCATTTTTTAAAGTAAAAAATGCATCTGTCTCTGAATGTGGATGGCATATAACGCAGCACGCCTTGTGTGCTCATGAAATAATCGTCAGAATATCATGATATTTTTCCTCATTTTATCATAATTGAATGAAAACTGTGGTTAATGTGTTTTGATGAAACTTCTATGATGAGTTGTCTATTAATCAAAACAAATAAACCCATTGCTACAGGTACTGCCGTTTATACAGGCTACAGCGGAAGTTATTTTACACAGCTATTTAAAGCTTTCGGTTTTCGAACACGGAGCCTGAAAAAGTCCCATTAGGGAAATGAGCTGACTTTCGCCTCTAAAGCTTTGTCGTAACCGACTCCTCTTGTTCCCAGCTGGAGGTGCCCAAACTGTCACAGGGTCCCATCCAGCCATGGCACAAATCATCACTGGAGGCCAAGAGCTGAGCGCTGGAGGCGGTCATGCTGGAAGCACAGTGCAGAGGGGGCAGCGAGTGGCTGGGCGGGCAGAGGATTAGACTGTCCCTGCCATTTGCCCGGTGACATGTGGCCTGCATTGGGGTCTGTTCCGTTCCCAGCGTGTACAGGTGCATCTCACTCCGAGTTACCTTCGACAGCACCTGGGGACTGTGCCAAGATGTTTGGGGTACTTGGATTGAGATGTTGTATACGGACTGCTGATCTCCCGGGGTCTCCACGTGTTGGTCCGGGATGTGTCCGTTCATGCGAGACATTAGCATTCCCAAACGATGCAAAGAGTTTTTCTTGGAGCGAGAAAAGCGCTGCAGGCGACTGCTGGTCCGCACAAATGCAGATGAGTGGGATATGTTGTTCCGCAACCCATTGCTTTCCGGTCTTTCTCTGGTTGGTCCCGACATGGACTTGAAGAGAGCCGATACACTGAACTGGGACTCTCTGTTTCTCCTGTAACACTGGGAAAAGGACATAGATGCTTTGGATCTGGATGACTCTCCCCCATCCCCACATCTGGGTTCTCCGAGCCCATAGCTCTCCTCGTCCTCTTCTTCTTCAGGCTCAGCTGTTTCGTCCTGCTGAGTGGCCTCGCTACTAGAAGAATAAGTGCGTCGCGGTGGTTTACGGTTGCCCAGCAGGTCAAGAACCTCGTAGCGGAAGCTGGAGATGTCCTGCTTAAGCTCCTGAATGCAGAGAAACCGCATGCAATTACCAGAGAGTAAACTGCATCACCTAATTACAGGTAATATTTTAATGTTCACATTATCTTCATGATTTCTAGTTCTTAGGGTTTTACTTGTGGACTTTAGGGATGAGTCATAGATGGAGTTACCATAATCAGTCTTTTCCCAAATGTCTGAGGCTTAATAGAAACCAAACAACCGCTAAAATGTTTTGTCATATTGTGCCTAGTTATGTGGTTCAAGTTTTTACTTTGTACTGAAAGTTCCTAAAAGGAAATGAGTGAATTTATAAGGGAGTTTCCCACTCTAATATTTATAGAAGTTGCTGTATTCCAATTTAAACGGTGTACTGATGGGCTGAAGAACTATTAATTTAATATTAATAATTAACAATAATAATAATGACAGTAAATATTTACTAAACACTATAGCAGCTTTGCAATAAAAAAGTAAATAATTATGAATTGAAAAATTTGCAGATGTAATTCAAAGGTCATTTATTCTTTAAATAATATTTAAATGGTTCATAGTGTGCAAATAATTGTATTGGTATACATTATATCCAGTATACAAGTGTGTTTTCTACCAAAACAGTACAACCTGCATGACTGACTACTACATTTGGAAAAAATGTACACTTAATGAATACAAATGAGATCATCATGGCCTCTATAAATGCCAGTATAGAGAATATAATATGAATAATAATATGAATCCCTCATACTTTGAAGTTCTCCTCAGTCAGCCCTTCATCTGTTTTGGCACTGCGGATCATGGCTGCAACATATCGCTTTACCAAGTTTCTGATCACCTCCTAAAATCAGCAACAAACAGGATGAATTTCAATACATTTTTCTTTGACACATTACATACAGACCCTGTTTTTGTCTTTGTCTATGAAACACAAGAACTTCCCACCTTCCCAAAGGAGTTCTCGGATGGGGTAAGATAGGGTGATGGGCTCTGAAAGTGATTGGCATGCGCATATTTTGCAATTCCAGTTTAAGAAGCGGCGAAAATCGGTTTTGGGCATATTCATGACATATGTATTAGCTAGAGGTGAAAATCTGGATGTGCATTAATTAGCATTTATTTGCATATCCAATAAAGAATGAGCCAGCGGTGGCTCTCTAAACACACTTACGCACAACAACAAAATAAGACCTAGTGCAATATCCGCTACTGCAGTTCTTGTGCGGGAAAAACATTTGCCTGTAGCAATTATATAGAACCTCACACTCATGAGAGAACCTGCTTAATAGAATATTTCCAAACGTCATATGACCTTGGTTCTGCCATGTCTTGTGAATCTATACAGTAGATGCGAAATTTAATTGGGGCTTACGTCATAGCTATATATATATATATATATATATATATATATATATATGTGTGTGTAGATGCTTCATTAACAACAATGGGTCGCTATGCATAGGCCATTTTGTAGCGGTCTTTACTTGACATCATTTACCATAGTAATCACCTAATAATCGAAAGATGCCACAATCCTGCACAGAACGGCTCAATGGCTTTGTGTGAACATACATTATGGTGACTGAATGACTTCAAATGGACCGTTCCTATGTGCTCAGAGCGGTCTAATGGGACGTCTATACATCTCTATAGTTTACGCAACACTGTTTTAAACTAAAATGGAAACAATTATTTATTATTTTGTATTTGGGGGCCTGAAAGCACCGACTTTTGAAGAAAATGTGTTATCAACTCCATATAATCTTATTAGTGTGTTGTTTCTTTACAAAGTGACATCGCCATCTACTGGCCTGGCATGCATAATATGAAGTATTCATATTCAGTATTCATATTTGTAGCTCTTTTGTGAATACATTGAGTTTTCAAAAGTGCAAATCTTTTCAGTTCTTATGCAGTCATTGTTGTGGAAATGTATCCCGAGTTGTCATTCTCTGATAATGGTACATCGTCATCATTTATGGTGTTTCGACAACCTTTTCACTATATATAATGCATAACTATGTAGAGATTCCGAAAAACAATAGCAGCATGCATGTGTGATTACTGCTTTAAGTTCCTTCCTGCATTTACATACGTTACATTGTTTAGTGGCAGCTGTGTTGTTTCATTGAGGTTGTTCATTACAGTGGTTCTGCACCAGAGGTTGCCGGTGTATTAATGCATTCGCAATCAGCAGGGATTCAGTGGTTACAAAGTTCAAAGCAGGACCGTGTGTAATGCAATTAGAGCACGTAATGAATATGCACAGATTAACAACAATATTAATTTATATAATATATATTTATATATATTTATATAATCTACATGATTTTTCTATTTGTAAGCACCTAGAACTATCATTGATGAAAAGACATGCAAATTATACAACGTGCAATGCTCTAATAACCCATTAATATGCATGATGCCCATAGGCTAATGTTTGTTTTCTCATTTAAATAAACCGTTGGAATTTTAACATGAACAGCAAGGTTCTGATCCAACAGCATGCTGGGAAACGGATTAATGACACGGATGCCAAAGTGTGATGGGAAGGCCAAATGTCTTACCTGGTAGTGCTGGTTCTGAATGAGGTTATCCGCATGCCTTTCCTGAAACCGACAACAACAGTACATTTTAACAATACATTTGTAATAATACATAATGTAATGCTACTTATCATCCAAAGGTGAATACGCAGAACTATTAATTACTGTTGTTTTAGTATCATTGATATACTAATAGTTTTTATTCATTTAATTAGTTTACTGCTTCAAGTTAAACTATAAAAAAAAATGTGACTTGCTAAAATAGCAAATTTACAAATTTGAAAATTTGAACTGTTGTAAATTCCAGCCCAGTCTGTTCAATTCATACATACATTACAAAGTGGCTAATTCGTACAAATTCATACGTTTTTTGCTAAATTGTATGTATTTTACGAGTTGCTAATTTGTATGATTTTGTACAAAAGGATGTGACATGTGGCCAGGTATGGTTTCCCATACC
The DNA here is from genome assembly GCA_032359395.1 of Enteromius anoplus. Taxonomy (NCBI): domain Eukaryota; kingdom Metazoa; phylum Chordata; class Actinopteri; order Cypriniformes; family Cyprinidae; genus Enteromius; species Enteromius anoplus. The sequence continues at coordinate 9,285,321 of JAUMHG010000069.1, forward strand.
AGGAGTTTGTTCTCTGCATTTAACCCACCCAATTGCGCGCACACAGCAGTGAGAATTGAACACACACACACACAGCCATTGCTGTGGCGCCTGGGGAGCAGTTGGGCGGCCCTTGCTCGAGGGTCTCACTTCAGTCGTATTATTGAAGGTGGAGAGAGCGCTGGTTTATTCACTAACCCCACCCACAATCCCTGCCGGACCTGGGACTCGAACCCACAACCTTTGGGTTACAATTCCAACTCCCTATCCATCAGGCCACGACTGCCCCCCACTATTAACCTACACCTAACCCCGCCCCTAAACCTACCTGTCATTGGGGTTTAGACAAATCATACAAAATCGTACGAGTGAGGTCATATAAATTTTTACAATTAGTTAGCATGATTTTGCCACTTCGTATGAATTGGTCGTGAGACTGTTGACATTTCTACACCTTTATATTGTTCCAACCCTGCAAAATATTAGTGTTAGCAAGCAGCACTTTTTTGTAAAATCTACTGGCTTTGTATTACATGCATTGAAGAAAGTCATACAGGTTTGAAACAACATGAGGGAGTGTAAATGATGACAGATGTTTTATTTTCACACAAACTGTTCCTTGTGACCTGAAACCTCCTGAAAGCATTTGAGATGCCTGTTCTTTACCGAAACGCCAGCTACAAATTCAAAAATAAATGATTGTTAAATCCAAAGCTGTGAGCTCCATGTGCTGTGTGTGGGATAACGTGGGTGAGTGAGCGTGCTCGCAGAAACAGTAGAGCCCACCTCACAGAGCAGAGAAGTTCAACTGATCGAAAAATGTCTCGGGAATTGGTATGGTTGAAGCGGGGTTGCCTAGCAACCAACATTGGCCTAGGGCAACTTGAGAGTGGACGCCAAACAGACAGGCAGGTTCAATTCAAACATTATTTGATGGCAGGACATATTTTAAAAATAGTCAGTTTAGGATTTCTAAAGGTTTATTGGCATCCTCAATATTAAAAGTACAGTATAATATTATAAATGTAAATTATAAATAAAAAATAATAAATATATATTACTAA
>JAUMHG010000069.1:9301848-9326476 GCA_032359395.1 Enteromius anoplus
CACTTTTATACATAAATAATACCCTGATTTGTGGTTTTATATAGTTATCAGCAAAACATCAAATTAAAGAAGTGTTTCGTTTTTATCCGATTAATCGATTAACCGAAAAAATAATCGCCCAACTAATCGATCATCAAAATAATAGTTAGTTGTAACTGTAATACACAATTTTTTTTTTTTTTTTAAATCAGATTTTTATAATTAGCATGTAACACTTGAAACATTAAATATAAAGGTTAAACAAAACTGTTACAAGAATTGGTTTACTCAGTATTATATAGATATTATGATTATAGATGCTATACATATTCTTAGTAACTTTGTATATAAATGATAATAATATGAAAGTATGTGAAAATTGAATAAGTGGAAAACTCTCAATAAAAACTTATTGTCTAAAATAAATAAAAATTAATTAATAATTCTATGTATTATGCAATAGTTTTGATGAAAATTAACCACATTTCCTCCCAAAATATTAAAAATATCTTATTTTGCAAATTGCTTTGGATTATTAACAAGTGCTTAAGTTTTCTCCAGGCACTTGGCACCTTTTTTTTAGTTTACTATCCATCTATCATCCTAAACAAAAAGCAGCCAAGTGCACATATGACAACAAACAACAATTGTTATGCAACAGCATAAACGTTGAAAAAACTGCAAACGTTAATCTACCAGTGCACTATGCCACACCACCCCAACAAAATCAGGTTTATATTTTAGCACTGCAGAAAAAAAAGAAAAGAAAAACCCTCACAATGCAGGTGTAAAATGATGTGCCTGTCCATAATAATTGTATAAATAATGTTTCTCAAAAGACCTTTTTTTCTCTTGCTGCCTGACTTACATTGCTCTGCATTGTTATTATGTTTTATGAAAGCAGTCATTTCTGCTGCGCACTCCTATTAAACAAACGAATGGTTCAAAATGCAGTGGTAACTTGAACTGTCACCTCTCTTGAAAATATTTTGCAATGATTCCATCAGCATTAGAAAGCAATCGTTCTTATGAAGGCCCTTCAACTCAAGATAAAATTCATAGGGAAAAACAAGTGAATGTTTTGCAAATAACATAATTTCAAGAGGATCGCTGGACAAATAATCACGCACGGCTTGCGGCCCGTCATCTAATCATCCGCTCGTTAATTTGCACCCAATCGAATCCACTCCTCCTCACTATAAATATCCCCACTTCCCTCTCTCCCGCATCTTGCTTTCGTCTTACTTTGACTCGTCTGCCTAACGTTACCTCCATGAGGAGTCCGATCCCTCAGCCTGCCTTCCAACAAACTGCTACCGCTCCAGCTCAGCCCTTTCGAGCCTCCATGAGAGCCCGCAGTGGCTAGCAGAGACCACACCAACACGGCTCGCAACAACTTCCCCAGCGAGACGCCAAGAGGACCCAGCTCCCCTTTCAGACAGCCAGCCTGAATTCCCACGGGAGTCCGCGGCTTCCTGTTTAAGGCCGCATGCCTGCGCGGAACTGGCCGGCGCCACCAGATGACGTCATACACATGCCACGTATCCATGACACAGCACGGCATTTCCTTTCACGTCTCCATGGTCACGTAAAGTATTTTTTTCACTCATTCACCCATTTTTAGATTCATTGATTTATTTAGCCATTGACTTAAATAGAAAAAAAATTAAAAAAATAATTCGTAGAATCCCCCTATCTTTTCCAACAACACGCTCACCGCTCTCCCATTCCCCCTAACCACAATATCTGTCTTAATTCAACAATCACAAATGCTTAAGATCATCTTCCAGATACATCCACATATGTTTTGCAGGAGGGGCCATTCTAAGATCATTTGCTCTGCTCTCAATAAAAACGCAAAAAAAAAAAAAAGTATTTATCATCTCCCTTCAATGTTTCTCTTCTGTCTGCTGAATTGTCATCCCATCCTTATCCTAACTTCTCTCATTATCTATTATCAGGTTTAACACAAGTATCCCATCCTGGAGCTTCCTGTATCCCTACTTAGTTTTCTCATTTGCCCCAACCTCCAATCCACCACCACGGAACCCGACACAGTGGACACTCTAATTAAAAAGAATTAGATACCACTTTCATGATTTCTGGCACCTTTTCAGCATCCAATGGCGAAACCAATTTTATTTCGACGTTCGCCTAACCTTCGGTTGCAAAAGCAGTCCTAAAATATTTGACATGCTCTCCAAAGCCATCTGCTAGATTCGGTCAAACAACTATCAGATCCACCTCCTCGATGACTTCCTGGTGACTTCCTTGGAGAGCTTTCAAAACTTTCCATCTATGTTTCAATCTCCCTTTCCCAGATTTCTCCCTACTAGCCATCACCTCTTTTATATCGTACCTCAACTCTTTCAGATTTCTCTAAGCTAATTCCATTAAAGGATATCTAAGCGGAATCCAATTTTTTCATAAATTGATACATGGTTCCGTTTCTCCTACCATTTCCAACGCCCAAACCCACCGAATCATTAAGGGAATCCAGAGAGAAAACTCTTCCCACCCCTGACCAAAGGCTACCCAGAACCCTGAAGATTTCAACCCTCTGTATCTCCACCCTTCACCGAAACTACAGCTCCCCCCTAATCAACCGCACCCTAGACGCTCTGTTCACCCTAGTGTTCTTCGGCTTCCTAAGATGCTCTGAATTTACTGTCAATTCCCCCATTCAACCCTACCATCCATCCCACCATTTCCGACCTCTCCATCCTTCTTTATTAAACACAGTAAAACAGACCAACTAAAAAGGGGCCATCATGTCTATATTTTTAAACTGCAATGCCCTACCCAGCTTTACCAAACTCTACGAGCCTTCTTAACTTACAGAAGGTTGTTCGCCTCTTCCCCTCTAGAGCCCCTCTTATTTGACGAGTCGAACCAACTCGTCTCTAGGTTCTGGTTACAAAAGCACCTTAAGTTCATCCTCTCAAGATCCGGAGTCGACCCAGGCCGATTCTCTTACCACTCCTTCAGGATCGGAGCCACTACCACAGCCGCCAAAAGAGGTTTAGCCCCAAACCAAATCCAAACCCTCGGCCATTGGTCCTCCGAAGCCTTTGGAAACTACATCCGCTTAGACCCAACTTCCGTTTTCCAAGCCATGCTAACCCTCACCAGTCCCACGCAAAGCTCAGACTTCCCCCACTCCTCCTCCCAAAGGTAATCAAATCTACTCTTCTCTCCTATCCTACCTCCACAGAGGTCCCTAAAACCTCCGCAGGGGTTCTTTCCCGCCCCACTGAGTTCCCCAACCCCTACCTCCCCTGAGGCCTTTTCTCTTCTATCCCACCTCTGCTAAGGTCTCTAAACCTCCGCAGAGGTTTCACTCTTTGCCTCCGCCGAGGCCTCCCAAACCCCCTACCTCCGCTGAGGGCTTTTCTCTTCCATCCGACCTCCACTGAGGTCTCCAAAGCTCCACAGAGGTTTCACTCCCCGCCTCCGCTTAGGCTTCCCAAACCCCTTACCTCTGCTGAGGGCTTTTCTCTTCTATCCCACCTCCGCAGAGGTTTCATCCCAAGCCTCTGCCGAGACATCCCCATTCCCTTACCACTGCTGAGGGCTTTTCTCTTCTATCCCACCTCTGCTGAGGTCTTCAAACCTCCGCAGAGGTTTCATTCCCAGCCTCCGCTGAGGCATTCCCATCCCCTTACCTCCGCTGAGGGCTTTTCTATTCTATCCCACCTCCGCTGAGGTCTCCAAACCTCCGCAGAGGTTTCACTCCCCGCCTCCGCTGAGGCATCCTCATTGGAACCTTTGCACAAGCCCAAATTCGCAACACTTGAAGTGCATGTTTTGCAAATAACATAATTTTGAGAGGATTGCTGGACGAATTAATCACGCATGGCTGGCGGCCTGTCGTCTAATCATCCGCTCGTTAATTCGCACCCAATTGAATCCGTTGAATCCACTATAAATATCCCTGCTTCCCTCTGTCCCGCATCTCGCTTTTGTGCACCCATCCCCCTTTTCCGCCTTTCCTCAATTCACGGCTTTTCTCCGGGGGGGCAGATGGAGGCCGAGCCGAACGCCGAACTCTTGCCCACGCTAGGGTTTAACCCATTAGGGTTCGGAGTTCGCCGTTCTCCCGGCTCGCTCCCAGCACGCCAAATTCGCTATTTCATTTTATTAATAAGCAAAGCGTGAACTCTTGAAATGTTGTGATTTTTCTAATTTATCAGTAAGAAATATATAATTGATGAAAAAGGCGGAAGAAAGCAAGAACTTCATCAAAATCAATCAAATGATTGCATTAGAAGGACGTAACATGATTCATACTGCATTTGATGCACAACCAAAATATAAAACACTTATTGAGGCAACATCATGTAGTGAAAAGTAATTTCATGCCTGAGGACAAGACAAATGTTTAAGGGTAGACATACCTAACTGACATTAAGGTTAATCAAAAACTGCATATCGGCTCATCACTGGGGTTCCACAGGGATCAGTTCTTGGACCCCTCCTCTTCTCTATATACACTACATCACTGGGTCCCATCATACAGGCACATGACTTCTCCCACCGTTTGCTACTCTGATGACACACAGCTCTATCACTCTTTTCAACCAGATGACTGCAGGCTATCTGGCAGACATCTCGACATGGGTGAAAGTATATCACTTCCAGCTAAAGCTGGCAAAGACTGAGCTTCTTATCTTTCCTGCCGCTCCATCATTACAGCAAGATTTCACCATCAAGCTAGGTTATTTTACAATTACCCCATTAATCTCCAGAACATTCTCGTTTACTGCTACTGGCTGGTGGAATGATCTTCCCACCCCTATATGGAATACTGGATCCCTGTCAATCTTCAAGCAACAGCTGAAAACTCAACAATTTTTACACTATTTGACTTTATCCTAAATAAAAAATAAATAAATAAAAACTTTCTTTTTATTTATACCTTTCCTTTTCTAGCTTGTACTTATTTAAACAATGCCTGAGACTGGGTATTTTGAGTGCTTCCTTTGTCTGTTTGCCTATTTTAGACTGTCAGTCTACCATACTCACCTCTTTTTGGTGGTATTTGATGGCTAGCTTGAGCTTGGCCAGGTCTCTGCACTCATGGGGGTCCAGTTCTTCACTGTGGTCATCCCGATGGTTGAGGATGGTTTCCAGCTCACGTGAGCTACGGGCCTGATCCAGCAAGTCTTTAGCAAAAAGTTTGCACTGCTGTGACAGCTCCTCATACTCCTGCCTGAACTCATTCTCCACCTTACTGAGCTCCTTCAGCTCCCAGCCCAGCCTGAACGCAGTGAGGATGGGGTCTTCGCTGGAAAGGGCGATGAGTGAGGGGCTGGCAAGAGTTCTGTAGATGTTTAGACGTGAACGGGAGTGCCGCAGACTGTCCACTTCGGAGCTCGATACACACTCCACGCAGTCGCAGCGGATCTGGTGTGGCCGTGGGATGGTGACTTTCCGTTGAACAAGGAGCTTGATGATCTCGTAGTTGTTAGTGTGGGCAGCCAACATGATTGGTGTGATATCAGGTGTAAACTCCGAAAACTGTGTGTCTGTCATGTGAGAAGGAACCTAGAAGAGTAAAAATAAAAAGAGCAATAAATAAGTGTAAAAGTACACTATTAAGAAAGTTGTCAATCTTTACAGTTCAATGTACTGTGCATAATATTAAAGATGAATATAAAATATTAAATACTATTAAAATAGAATATTAGAATATTATATAGAATATTAAAAACTGCTATCCAACACCAACAGATACTGATCAGACAAAACCTAACAAATGTGTCTGTGACCATTAGTTAGTTTAAGTTTAATAAGTTGACATAAACTTGCAAAGTTTCTTATAGTTATGTTGTGGACCCATCATAAAAGAGTGTTAGAAGATATTAAGCAGACAGTTTACTAATACTCTTATCACTGCTAGTTGAAATGTAGCTGCAAAGTTACTTACTGTAAGTAGAATGTCTAAAGTGGACAAAAGTTTAATTAGTTATTATTTTACTGTAATCTTTTTTTAATGGCCACTTAAACTGTGCTTATTTGAGAATATGCAGAGCCTCCTGCCATCACCCTATTTCGTACGATTATTCTCTTTAGCTAAATTAAAGCCAAGTACTTCATATTAGAAGTAATATCCCAATTTTGAGCTGATTTTACTGCACCAATCTTACAGACCCACTGATGAATACATTTCACAAAGTTAAGAAAGAATGATGTTTCGATGCTTGATTTTAATAAATAGCCTACTCTTTTCAGACTGGAGTGAAAATTTTGAGTTCTGAAAATTACATTAAATGTTCGTAGTTCATGAAGTTTTTGATCTCAAAAGATCAAGGGAAAATGTATTTCTCTGAGACATTTTACGAGCTGCTTCAGATGAGTCACCATGATATCTGTACCTTTCACTTAAAAAGGCCAGTGATTGAATTCAGAGGTGTGTCCTAAAGGCACCTCAGATTTATATTGTCGGAAAACAAAGAAAGCAAAATGATTTCAATCTGTGCTGTCCAGAACTTCCAGGAGGAGGCAAGAAATAAAGTGAGAATTACAACAAGGGCTGGAACTCTGCAATAGGACTGGATATTGACACAGATTTCACAAATCCCTTAGGTCCACACTGTAAAAAAAAATTGCTGTGGTTATGCAGCTGTTTTGCCAGTACTGTAGATTTATATTTAATTAATCTGTTATTAATCTGTTATTTATTTGAGGCTGTTATTTTATTTAATTTTTCCTGTAAAGATAAAGATTTGTTAATGTTTAATGTTCATTTATCTTTGAACAAACTGTCGCTAGTAAATAACAAAAAATTTAATCTACAGTAAGTTACTGGCAAACAGCTGTGAATAATACTGTTATTTCTACAGAAATATTTTACAGTGCAAGCTTTTGATTTGATTCATCTGCAATTTTGATTCAGTATTGATTCGTTTGGAAATCAGGTACATCCCTACGAAAAACAATGAATATCTGAAATCATGCCAAAAACAATCTCTCCACTAATGCACACTAATCAATTGCTATTTACTTAAAATGTAATAATCACCACTCAAAATGTTATATACAAACATTTATATTGCACACAAGGCAGATTTACATAAATGTTTTAATTATAAAACTAGTGTCTGTTGAAATAGTCTGTGGAAATACTTAAACGATGGTTTGTTGATACAGATTTGAAATTAAACATATAGCTAAGTTAAGTAAAAACTTATAATGTATGGCCTACCTGGTATTGTTTACTAAACTGTTTCACTGACATCTTTCTGTGGTTGGAGCACATTTCAGTAAGTTGTACTTGTATATTTTCGTTCAGCATACCCTCTGATTTTCATTCACGTTCATGTCAGTTTGCATGTGTTCTACACAACCGCTTGTACTGGGGTGTTACATTTAACAGCACCAAAATGGAACTGGTTTTTTTTTTTCATTCCATGATAAAGTTCCTTGTGATTGTTAAATGAAAGGCACTCTAACAATGTTCAGTGATGCTGTGTTCACTCATGAAATAATCAAGACTGATTTAAGAATCAATACTGGTTCCTCAAAATGAAGAGAGATTAAAATTGTTTAATCAGTAGCCTATAGAGACAGAACGACACACGTCATTAATCTGAAAACCATGCCCACCAGACAGTCCAATGCTCTCCATTGACTTTGACATTGAAGCTGCCTCCTTGCCATTTCTGACTTATAACTAAATAACAAAACAATGCCTTAAAGCTGTCACAAGATGTACAATAAACAAGGCAAAAAAAAAAAATAATTATAAAAACATCGTTCTGGTTTTTTTAGCATGTCAGAAAAATTAACTCGCGTGAAGTTGTTGACTCGTAGACCTCTTAATTGCAAAACTGGATGATTGTTTTTAGCCAATTAAGTTTTTGAGTTGGTGCTGTACACTGTAAATCTGACATAATTTTACAATACCATAATTTGTACATGCAACTTGTTTAGTTGTACAATTTATAATTATGCAAATATGTAATTATGTAAATGAACATAAGATTAGTAATAATAAAAATAATTAAATTCATTTTATGGCTTTCCAACTCATAAATACGAACCTGCCAGGAGGATTTAAATGCATATCAGAGCTACATGATATCCAAAGAGAAAGTTGGATGTGACCGAAGAAAGTCACATCATTACACACCTGTTTCTCTCCACTGGGCTTCTTGTAGGATAGTAATAACTCCACTGCTCCCACCACCTCCTTGCGGATGGCATAGAGGAGTGCATCACCCATGTGCACGCTATGACTCAACAGCAGCTCCATCACCTCCAGGTTCTCATTCTCAATAGCGATGAGGAGTGCGCTGCGGCCCAGTGGGTCCAGGCAGTTCACATTGATGTTGTAATAGATCTCGGCCTCCTCAAGAGCCTGTTTAACTCCAGCATAGTCTCCCTTCTCCACCGCCGTCAGGTAGGCTCGTTCTTTGGCAGACAGCTCAACCTCTGCCCTCACGATCTGCAGTGGGATGCGATCGCGGTACGGGGAGTTACGGGCCTTGTTGTAGTACAGCTGCGCCATGGGGTTCATGTGGACTCAGTGACATAAAATGACACATGTCCAGACAAAGCTATGTGGAGATTGAGTAAACATCAGTTAGTAATTTCAAAATGACACTTTTTCACATTTCTTTTATAATTGACTTGCCAAATCAGAACAAACCCAGATGTAAGAGCAAGGCAGGACACTTTTTAATCCAGTGAATATTCGATTTGACCTCTTTAATATTCTCAGAAGAAATATATTTCTGAAAGTCAGTTTCAGACACAAAGATTTCATTTAAAAACAATCGTTAAACATTTCTGACAAAGATACAGCCCATATTTTAACTACGTGAGAAAAGAAACGTTTGAAATGAAAACATTTATAAAGCATCATGTGGCAACTTGCTCCATGCTGATATTTTTATATAAAAACACATGCATTTTAATGTCGATCTTTGACTTAAAGTAACAGTTTACCCAAAAATAAGAAAAACTATTGTCATCATTTAATCACTCTCATGTCATTCCAAAAAACAGGAAAGATGTTGGTAACCCAACAGATCTCTCAAAATATCTTCTTTTATGTTCCACAGAAGAAAGAAAGTGATAGCCTATGGTTAGGAGTGACATGGGTATGAGATTTTTTGGTGATTTATCCCTATATGTACAGTGAGGTTTTAAAATAAAAGAAAAAAACCCACAAAAACATGCTTTAAAATGATTAGCAATGTCCCTGAGGTCTACTAGGTTTCCCAAGGCTCTATATAAGAGATGTTGGAAAATACTTTGTTAAAATAACCTAAATTCTACCATTAACAGTAGATCAGGACGAATGCAGAACTATAACATCTGATCTAAAGTCTATGTTCTATGACGTGTATTAATCAGATGTGGAAATGCATAATGATATTATCTGTCCTGCACATATTTGCAGATGGAACACAGAATATCATATATACTTATACATCTAAATGACCCACGATGGCTCCACTCTGGTTTCCAGGAGAGTTAGCTGGCTAAAAGTGGCAAACTGTGATATGAAGAGGATTTTTTCCACACTTGATTGAGCCCTGATTTCCAAGAAGAGATATTCATTACACGGGATTGAAACTTTTTGAAATCTTCAGACATCCATCTGGGGTCAACTCATTTTGTAAGAAACTAGAGGTTTTAGAATTGTTGACATTTTTGTCTTTTGAACAAATACATTTTGGTTGTTTAAGGTGCCCAAAATTGTTCATTCGATGTGTATTTTTTTTTTTTTTTTTTACTTGGTGTCTTAATAGACTGACAACAAGATACATGCCGTTTAGCGCTTAAACCAACAGATTTTAAAAAACGTAGACAGATGTCCCATGTGAATGGCCCCTTTGAAAAATTCTAAACACAGTTAATCGTTACTTTTTATGGCTTTCTTAATATTGTAATTTGTTACATTTAAAAGTATAATTTCCCAACAATTTTCAGCATGACACATTTGGTCATGTTGTTTAAAAGCCTCACACAAAAAAAATTGACTGATTTGTCTATGTGAAACATGAGAAAGAATCCATGTAGAGCCTCAGCCATGAAATCATGCAGTAATGAGGGTGATGGAAATTTAGAACCGGGACTGACGTCACGTTATTTGTCTATTGGGAATCATGTAGTTTAGAAAGAACAGAGGGCCAATGACAGATCCCTGGGGGATGCCCTGGATAATAGTGGCAGCAGACAAACTGCCGCCTTCCATTGCGATAATTAGGAACTGAACCACATCAATGAAGGTGAGATGAGAATATCATCTGTTGATGTATTATTGATGTAAGCATAAATTTCACTTTGTTTTTAATCAACAGGATCGATTAAAATGACTCTATCCTTTCTTCTAAGGTGTTAGTGAAGTAAAGTGTTAGAGCTGTAAAGACCATTTTGAAAATTACCATTTAAAATTACCATTTAAGTCTTTTGAATAATACATTACGTTAAGATACTATAAGATTGCATATTTTTGAATGTTTCAAATTTCTTCCTCCACAGTTGTCAAGGAATTATCATTTCAGGGTCATCTCCCATTTTTATCAACTCGTCACATTTTGACGCTTGGTCAAGACCATTTTGTACTTCCTGTGTGCTACTGCAGTGTGTGCTCGGTTTCAAAAAATGCAGCTACAATAATCTTTACGTCAACATTGGTTGTGAAATGCCATTGGCTCTTGTGTATCTCGTGACCGTTTGCGTCATGCTATGGTACGGGAGTATGTTTCCTGAATGAGATGACCGCTGATGACAGCGCATCAATGCAGCGGGATCATTTTTAGTGATTAAAACCTTTGCATAAAGACTTTGTAGGGCTTCAGAAGACATTAAATGTGACACGACTTGTTTGTAATGTAATTATACTGCTTGTTTATGATTGGTTTGTGAAATAAATATCTGCACAGTAACTGCATTTGCCTGTGTGTGTATATTATATAGAGGTGGTAGGTTTAGGGTAGGGGCGGAGTTTGGTGCTCCAATATAAGTAAAAAATTATATATAATAAATGTATATATGCACACAAACCATTTCATTAAGCACAACAACTGAAAACAACTGAGGACCCTTGGTGTCGAAAAGTGACTACAAAGGGGTACCTTGATCGTCAAAAAGCAGTGCAAAATGGACTTGACCAAGCGTCAAAATGTTGACAAGTTGGGAGTGAGAATGTCTAGCAACAATTTAAATGTAAAATAATGTAAACTATCTCAATTTAATTGTTTTTTTTTAATCTCTCAAATGATGCGATCTAACATTAAATTTAAATGTCAGATTTAATAATAATGTAAATAATGTAAAATCACAAAATAAGTTGAATGTGAAAAAACCTAATGTAAATATGTGTAAAATTGCATGTACAATAATGTAAACCTATTAAAGGAAATGCTAAATATTGAAAAACCTCACAAATTAAATATAAATTCTTTCAAACTAAACATAAAAATGTAATAAGTCTTTCAAATTAAAATTTTAAAGAGCATCATTTATTCGTAATTTCAGAGAGTTGTGATAGCTAATTCAGAAGAAGTAAGAATTGTCTGTCAATCATAGGATAAATAAAATTACACTTTTAAGCTCAGGCCTAGATAAATACTAGCACTTTGAGTTTGTTGCGGCAATTCAACCATCCTGGCACGAGGATTTGTGAACCCTGCCAAAAGCAAGACAGCTGCCCAGTTTTACTGTGATCCAGTCAATTTGAATGTCATAAAATTTTATTTGATGCACTTTATACTCATGTCGGTGAGCATTTCATTATTGCATTATGGTAGAACTGTGGCTGTGTGTTTTCCCGTTTGCTGTTGTACTTCAAACCTCACTGCTTCATAAAAGCTGAACAAGGCTTCCACAGGGAATCGACCCATGTTTTATTCAGCATGTTTGTAGACCTGGACAGACACCTTAGTTCATTAGAGTGGTTTGGCAGTGAATGTACACAGACCCAATACTATCGCTAACAAATACATGGTTAAAGCATAAAAACTGCAACTGGGTTGCATAAAGCATTAATCAGTCTCATTTTTAAATGCCAATTTCCTTTTACCTTGTTCCAGTGATGATGAGGCAATGTTTATTGATCAGCACTCTGTTTGTGCTGACCAATAAAGCTTATGAAGATGATCAAACACAAAGCAAGATATTTTGAAAAAAGTTTGTTACCAGGCTGTTTTGGTCACTATTGACTTCCATAGTAGGAAAAAAATACTGCAAAAAATAAAAAATAAAAAAACAGCCTGGTTACAAACATTTTTCAAAATATCTTGCTTTGTGTTCGGCAAAACAAAAAAATTCATACAGGTTTGGAACCACTTGAGGGACATTTAATGTTGACAGAATTTTCTTTTTAGGGTGAAATATTCTTTTAAGTGTTCTTGATTTCATAACAAAGGCAATTCTTGAAAGTAAGGGTTTATCATCTGTTGAATGCTTCACAAACTAAGTTTAATTGAACTAGATGTTCACTTACTGTCAACAGTAAGTTCAGTTTAAGTAACAGTAATTTGTAAAAACGGTTTATAAAGAGGGAGCAAGAGATGGATGTTGTTGCCGCATGCTTCACCAACAGGAATTACTCATTGAAACAAACAGCAAAAGCAGAAATCTCTGGTGGGCCATGCAGACCTCTGCCTCCAGCTATAAACAGAAGCTGAGCTGCTTTAAAAAGAACAATCCAAGCTCTCAGAATGGTAGAACTTTACAGAGAAGAGAGAGCTAGAGAAACAACGTCATACCCTCTGCACGCTCAAAGAAACATCCCAGAGTGTCTGGATTCATTGATTGTGTTCCACGAGTATCTGCAGGCATTTAACGTGAACACACATATTTAAGTTCACACTGATCTCCCACAGCAGCTGTGTGTGTTCCTCTCTGTTTAATGCAGTGAAGCAGTGATTTGGAGATTATAAATGTTAAGGATTCTGGTTTCTACAGCACTTGGGTTTCCTTCACTGGCCTGAATCCTGACAAGAGATTGAAGAATGCGGATACACAGATAAGCTTGCTTTTTTCATATCGTTTTGGAGCAGCACACAAGATGCTTTTTGAATATCTACCTCAAAATACCAAGCCCATGTAGGACAGGAATCATCATGTACCACGAGCACCAGAAATTATTACTCTAATTATTTAATCAAGCTGGCTCTACAAGAGCAATCATTTTTACAAGATGGAGAAGGAGAGCAGAAAGGGATGTTTTAGAATTGAGACACGCACTAATTAAAGTGAATTGGGCTATTTCATTAAAACGTTAAAATATGCTTCAATAGTAATGAGTACTCACTAACTAAAATGTAAAATCCAATTGTAAAATTTGATTGCCTCGTACAGATTGAACCATTGATGGCAGATGGACTATTCTGATGATGTCTTTAATACTTTTCTGGACCTTGACAGTGCTATTTACTTGGCAGTCAACGGGACAGTCACAAGCTTCCTGGTTTGATCCAGAATATCTTAACTTGTGTTTAGAACGAACAAATCTTTTACAGGTTTGGAACGACATGGGGGTAAGTGATTAATGACAATATTTTTATTTTGGGGTTTAGTAACCATTTAAATTGAAATAATAGTGGAAGAATAAATTCCGTCATAGCCTACTAAATTTATATTTAACCCAGAATATGTCTGATGATTAAAAAGGAAACAAAATAGTTAAAAAAAATGGTCACACTTGGGCATGTGAAAGCTTTTAGGGCAACAGGATTCAAAGCTTTTTGCACCTGATACAGGCACTGGGTGCAGGAGAGCATGCAAGACAACGAGGGTATATGAAATATTAATTAAATATTAAACGGTATACTGCTTTACATTAACACATGAAATTGGGCCCTATTTTTTAAGGACTTAGAGAATATAACAATTTAGATGATGCAAACATATTATGCCTTTAAGAGCACATACACTGGCTAATTATAAAACATATCAGTTAATAGTTTGTCATGTAGATATGGCTTAGTTTGGGAGTGGTAAAAGAAAGTGATTGATATACAGATTAATGAAAAAGTAACTTGGTTTTGCTCTTTTAATGCAGTCACCTAAATTGAATCACATTCACACATGAATCATGATCAGACATCTTTTGTAATGTCATTATGTACAGTGTGAACAAGTAATAGGCTCTTCCAAATAAATGATATTTTTATAGTTATAAAGCACTTATTAATACTTAGTGAATAATTCATGACCATATTTTAGATCCTTTAATCCTTACACATCCTTAACAACTAACTATTAGTTAATAATGAGAATTGGAGAAAAGTGTGACCATGAAAGGTGTATTAACAAAAGCTTGTGGAATGTTATTGAATTGACATAATATATATATATATAGAGAGAGTATACAGCAGGGGTAGGCAACGTTGATCCTGGAGTGTTGATGTCCTGCAGAGTTTAGCTGCAACCCTGAATCAAACCTCACCTGCCTGTAGCATTGAAGACCTTGATTAGCTTGTTCAGGTGTGTTTGATTAGGGTTGAAATGAAACTCTGCAGGACATCGACGCTGCGACCGAAATCGCTTACTTCCCTACTATATAGTACGTGAAAAACAGTATGCGAGACAAGTAGTATGTCCGAATTCATAGTATCCGAAATTCAGTAGGCGAGAAGTACCCGGATGACCTACTGCTTCCGGCCGAATTCTATAGTAGGCATACCATGAGCACTTTCCTATCCCATGAGGCTCCAGGTGAGGAGGCGTCATATGAAAAAAATGGCGGAAAGTGGAGACGCGGCTCATTTTAAGTGTAAGCACCTCACAAAGAAAACGTTGTTTATTGTGATTAAATTACACTTGTTTAACACAATCTAAATAAACTGATGACTAATAGAAAGTTTACATTTCCGCACCGTTGTGATGACACCTGACAGTATGGCGGATGTAGTACCTCCGAGTTCCATTCATACTACCCAATTCATACTATATAGAACGTACTGTTTTAACGGTCGGGTAGTATGTTCGGTTTTAAATGTAGTACCTACTTAAGAAGTATGCGATTTAGGACGCAGCCCGACACTCCAGGACTGACGTTGCCTTCCCCTGGTATACAGTATATATATATATATATGTGTGTGTGTGTGTGTGTGTGTGTGTGTGTGTGTGTGTTCAAGAGACTGTTCTTGATAGATGACAATCAAGAAGATGTTCTAATTTTGAACAGAGATCTGAACATCATGTACCAGATACCATGGGTTTTTATAATAAATAATAATAAATTATAAATAAACTGAGGCTTACATGAGTTAGATTCTATCAAATCACAACTTTTAAATAAGAGCAGCACAGTAAATATGTTCCAAAGCATGGCTTTTACAGCAGTAAAGTGAAACTGATGTGAGTGGGGGCTGCTGCAATGATAGAGATTTTAAGACTAACCGGCCATGACCATCACCCAAATTCTGCTCACAACGTTCCTTTAGAAGCTGGAACAGGCTAGGAAATAGAAAGGGGAAACGGGAATGTGAAAGGACTCTATTTTTGGAATAGTTTCTACTCTGCAAGGTCACAGACAGTTGAGTACAGTAACATCCCAAACTATTGGGACCCTTTTTAAATTTGAATAAAACACACATATGTTTACATATGTTTTTTTTAAGAATGTCCCAAATGTTCTCTATAGGTGAACGATCTGGTGAAAGATATACCGTCATTGGAAGGTCTCCCTCCTCTTTAGCCCAGAAGATGCGGCATCTATTATTTCCAACAAGAATGTCAGATTTTGACTCGTCTAAACCTAGAACACTTTTCAACCTTGAAACAGTCCATTGAAAATGAGCCTTGGCCCACAGGACACGACGACGCTTCCTTTTTGCATGACAGAGCTTTAGTTGGCAGGCATCTGCAGATGGAACGGTGGATTGTGTTTACCACATGTGGTTCCTGGAAGTATTCCTGGGCCCATTTAGCAATGTCAATGACAGAATAATGCAGATGAGTGGACGCAGTGAGACTTCTCGTGTTGTACAAACAAGTGCATTCAATGACAAAAATTGTCAAAGAGATTTTAAATAATGCTTCACATCTGATTTGGAAAGACAAATTACCTGCCAGAATTGTAGTGCACTGTCATGTGTTAGAACACAGTCTAAGGGACACTGGATGATCACATAGGTATGATTTGGACGATTCCATTTTAACATGTAAAGCATCTCACAGGCTGGTTCTGTTCTATGTTCAAACCAACAAAGTAAAAAAGTGACTGAGCTAGTTCTGAATAGCAGCTGGGCTGGTTTAGTTTCGTAGACCTGGCAACCCTGCTGTTGGACCTTCCTTTACAAGCGGTCAAATCACTTGCATACATGCTTTTGTCCATGCACAAATCACAGACATAAAAATCATGCTGATTTGAAACAAAAGGTCCACTAGAGTGCATCAATGGAGTGTACTTTGAAGGGTCTTATGTGCTCAACAGAGTAGACTGAGGAAAATGAAGTCCACCTGGGCCTTTACTTGTCAGGAATCGTGGGGCTTGAGGAGAAAAGAAAGGAAGCAACAGTCACACAGACAGCATCAGGGCAGTCTGTATTAGGTAAAAGCGTCAGCTGGCCATAACAGTGAGAGTGTTTTTGAGACTGGAGCCCACACACAGTGCAGACATTCAGTTCGAAACGCTAATTAGGCACAGGCAGCTGTTTACTAGAGCGTGGGGAAGCCAGCTAGCTATTCCACAGCACAGAAATCTTTTTCCACTCTCTCTCAATGTACTCATCACTGTTAACTCTACAGTGCTGAACTGCGTCACAATCCCTTCGCTGCTGTTTCTCACAGAGCATCAATGACAGTAAGACGAGAGGGCTTGTCCATGTAAAACCTGAACACCTCTTTGTAAAAGTGACTCATAATGACAAGAGCCCTGTATATGGTTCTCACCACAGAACAGGGTCATTAGCCGGACGGGTTTCAAATATACTGACATCAGGATGTAGTGAGGTGATGTCAGATGGCTGTTCTGTGATAAAACACAGAGAAGTGCAGTACGATCATTTTTGGGCTTATTTATTTCTAAGCTGACACTAAGATGATTCCAGGAGGCATTACAGTATCATTATTTGTCATCAGTACCATTATCATCACAGTTCTTCAAAATTACAGAGCCTTTTTCGCTAATGCGCTACAGTAAACACAAAGACAAGAATGAATTTGGAATGTTATACAACCATACTATTCATGCTGTTTTCTTGGCATACAGTATGTATACTATACCAAGTATGCAATGGGATGAACTAATGCGGAGTATGTATGAAATATCATATCCCTTAATGGAATGTGCTCAAATCAACCTTTGATTTCCAATGTGATAATACTGATTGTGCCTAAATAAATAAAAAAAACTAAACTGTTACTTGGGGAAGTTTAGTTGTGATTTCACATTTTAGTAATATTCAGTAATATTCCATTCTGAACAAAGCAGCAAATATGTATTTAGAGCTGTCCTTTGTATTCATTGTGAAGTCATGGTTTTGGGTCTCACTCATCTAGTGGGTAAACTGGGACACCATTTCCGGTTTTGTTCTGAAAAATTAGCTTAATAATTTAAATGCACACTGTTAAGCAATATGCATGCACCGTTTACACTAATTAGCCAATTATCTAGCACACATTTAGTGATAATTGAGCATTTGACTCGCACCTTGTTGTTGTGTTACAGTTTCACGTTTGTGAGATATTCATGGAAACCTTTCGTATGGAGAACAGCTTATTTCAGTGATATTAACTCTTGTCAAAGAGTCAGTGAAGCGAGCTGGCAAAAATAGTCTGTGTTCAGAGATGAACTGTGAAGATGCTGATCCACATGGTGTTGCATAATGTGCGAAATTTCATGTTATTAACACATAGGTTAATCTGAGCCAGAAACCTGGAAACAGACATCAGGAGTCAAGTGCATCAGAGTGCACCTGTGACCATCAGTGCACCGTGCCTGTAACATACATACTGTATTACCAAAGAATTTATCTGCTTGTTTACTCATGGCTTATCATTTTTCAATGCTGTCAAAAAATCTAGATGTTTTTCTCTTGACTTACTGGGCTATTGTCAGGAACAGACAATAGTTGTGGATTCTGCATAGCAAATAAATGTTACAGTTTTTTTTTCTCTAATGTGTGTGTGTGTATATATGTATACATGCACATTAATTTAGTTAGTTTTTACATTTTAAAATTAAAATGCATTAAAATTATTAAAATTATTATTATTAATATTGTTGCATTTGATTTATTATATTTATCTTTTAAAACATTCTTGTTTTGTGCCAGCTCTATAACATTTAACATTTCGTTCAGATTTTTTTTTTTTTTGTGGTATTTAAAAAATATTCGGTTATACTTTATTTTAAGGTGTCCTTATTACAGTGTAGCTAATTATACATTTAAATACTGAGTCAAATTAATTAACTTCTTGCACTTACTAGATATGACTAGGGTAAGGATTTAGGGTTTGGCTTAGGGTTATTTGCATCTTATTTGCACATCATTTATTGTTGTTATAATAGTAGGTACATGTAACATAACAAGGGCAGCTTAAAATAAAATGTTACCAAATATTGCTTACTGTGCTTAACAAGCTCAATGATCCAGATCATTAATAATTGGGAAAATGTACAGTGTAATATGGTTGAACTAATAAAAAAGACAAACTCCTCATTTTTTTAGAAAATGTATAAAGCAAATATTTGAGCGTCCTTGTTTCACATTGCATGTACAATACTTACTACAGTAATGACAGTAGATTATGCATAATTTAAAGCAACTAACCAACACTAAACCATACAGTAAGTACAAGTTGTTACTTGTTTTTTATTAGTGTAACTACACTGTATCAACGACACCTTAAAAGAAAGTGTATCCCAAAATTCTATTCAAAATGACCTTTTATTTAACCAGTTTGTTATGAATGAGGACATGCAAAAAGACTAATGTTCCCATAAAACATCAAATTGTTTACCTTTCTTTTCCAATTCACCCTAATTAGAGTTCAATCTGTAATCGATTGTGGCTAAGTTCAGTGTCCTGTTAATTATATCAGTAGCAAATCATGGGGACACATGGTACTGTTTCCTGAGGACAAACCTTGGAGCATCGTTGTGGGAGATTCATTAAAGGCTTAATAACCTGTTGACTGTCACAGACGGCCGCCACACTAAAATGTTTCGATTTTTTTTTGCATATGCATATTCTGAATGAGGACATACTAATAAATCTTTGTAAAAATCAGTTTAGAATGGTTTATATTACCAAATACATTTAATATGCTCATTTTTCTTGTTTTTCTTCCATGATTCCTTCTGCAGCATGTTACAAATTCGTAGACCTTTCCAAGTGATTGAAAATTTTCCACATGCAAAATCTAGCAAAATGCGCTCACCCCGTGTCATATGGCTTACATGTTTCGTCTCCTCCGTCTTACAGGCGGTATTCAAGACAATTCTGTCTTCGAGTCTGCCGGCAAGTCGTTTGCTCCGGAGGAGGACCATTGAGCGGTATTAAGCCCACCTCGGGGACTCCATTGATGGGTCACAGTGGAAAAGGCTCCAGCTGTTGGCTTTGATCCGGGTCCAGCCCACCCTGATGAACGGCAGGAGACAGCAGAATTAACCCCAGGTGATGGGACCTGAACAAAACAGCCAAATCATCTAAAGCATTCCAGTTCTGCAGCGTCCCAGTGTACGGCAGTCCGTGTTACCAGTGGCGTGAGGGTAGGAGGACTTGGCACGCGTTTGCCTCGGTTGTCATGGTTGCCGGATGGAGTGGTGCGTCTCCTGCCCCTGCTCTACCTCTGTCTGTCTCTGTGCCGCTCTGGCTGTCTGTTTTTTTCTTTCTCTTCCTTTTCTACCTCACCCTCCTCTCTCTGTCTCCCTCCCTCCCTTCCTCTCGCAGCATCCCCCAGTTCCCCATCTCCATTCTCTCTCCCCTCCTCTCCAGCACCCAGGTTGTTTTTGTGCTTGTTGTCATCTCAAATCCTGCCTGTCTGTTCCTCGTCTTACAGAACTAGCAGCGCTGCTCTGTTTCTCCCCTGACGTTAGTGTGCTGTTTGAGGTTTCTCTCCTGAGCGTTCTTCTGCGTTGACAGGAAGAGTACAGGTGTTTGGCTGGAGAACCAAACAGGCGTGTGGCGCTTAGTGCCGTTCTTAACATACGCAGTGAGTATCAGTGTGGCACATTTCTCTATGTTCACGGTAGTCTCAGCCTCAGAAAACACAGCTAAAGTTCCGTCACTGGCTAGCTGTTAAAAGGAAGCACTCATTAGTTCAGCTGGTTTATGAATGATAATTCATTCATTTTTGACTTCATAATGTTTGGCCAAAATGTCAGTGACTCATGTTTGACTTCTCCAATCATTTTATTCCCTTAACTCAGCCATCCACAATCAACAAGCTCACATTCATTTGTGAGAGCAACTGGCACATCCCAAAATCCAATCAACAACAGGTGCATAGTCTCCGTCCTGTTACATTTTAAAATGTAAACACTTAGATGTGCATCGCAATATGGAAGAACAGATCTGTCACTATTTCTGTTTCACCTAGACATTTTAGTGTTTGTTTTAGGCAGTTATTAGCAACCAAACTACAGTAGATATCATTAATCATTGCAGCATCATATTTATTAGATTTACCCTAAATGTGATAAAATGCTGATGATTGAAGTTGATCCAGGTCCATTTTAATAGGGAATGTTAAGATATAATCCATAACAAACAATGAGAAAAAAAGAACAAATTGCTGATTTTCATAAAAACTGTATAAAGCAAATTACACAGCAAAGTAAGAAAATATAATAAATAATTTTAAAACTAATAATAACCGTAAATTCTGCATAAATAATTCATTAATAAAAGCAACTAACCAACACCAATTTGTGTAATTACGTTGTAACAATGAGAATTGTGTGTAACCCAGAATTCCTTTATATCATTGCATTATACAGTTGACCGGATTTCAGTTTAATTCAGTTCAGTTGCAGACTATTTGCATCTCTGTTAAATGTACTGCCAAAATATTATTTCCAAAATATTTGATCCTATATCACCTATCCCTTTAATAAAGAAAACATGAATTTCACATGTGCAAAATTTTTTTAGAATATTGTTTTCATTTGTCACGTGTCTTCAAGCAGCTTTGTGTATGTTTCTGTGTGCGTTTGTTGTGATCTGAACAGCTTGAAAGCAATTTTTTTTCTGCAATCATGCCACAATCTGCAAGTTTATGATTCCGTTTGAAACAATTTTCACAATTCTCATAAATTTAGTGATGTGAACAGGCCTTCGGGAAAGATAAATCACAGCATATCACTACTTTCTCATAGAAAAGCAGTATGATGGAAGTGAGAGCCTCTAGCAAGTTTCTTGCATCTCAGGCATTTATTATCCAATTTATGCAGTCACAAATGATCTGAGCTATAATGATTCACTAAAACTCTGCACTCTTATACAAACTCTTTTATATACACACTTATTTGTGTGTAATTGTATTGCTCCTATACAGAATTTTAGCAGACAAAGGTACTTAAATGAAACAACAGCAACAAAACATTTATTTGGATGATTCTCATTTGCTCTGAATTGCATTTATGATGGCTGGATGACTGCTGGAAGGTTTCTGTTAGATCAGCACACTAATGTTCGTCTGGTTTAATAGTGCATCCCTAATAACCAGACTTGCATAATGAGCACTTCAGAGAATTTGATACATTTTACTAATACAGTGTGTATTTATGTAATGCTTCCAGTGTCCTGTTACCTATTGAACAAATCAGTACTCTTCAGAGTTGCTATAATAACCTCAGTGTTGTAATCCCTGGTGGGTTATTCATCATGTCTGCTGTGGCCGTGGGCTGTGGCATGTATAATGCATGAGCTTCCGACAGCAGTAACTAGTCCTTCACATACTATAATTATAGTGTTTACAAAGATCTTTCAATTTCGTTTTTTCTACAGTTAAGTTCTCCAGTCAAAGTATCTTCAAGACTTCCATTTTTTAAAGAATTTTTACATTGAAATTTTACCGTTAAAGCATGCCTATGATGCTTTAAGTTGCTCACTTGATTTTGGAAAAGAGCTGTATACTGTATGTTGATTCATATAATTAGCAGTTGAAAAAAAAGGCATGATGTACCTTAAGTCATTAAACTGATTAAAAATGTATTTGTTTAGAACTTTGCACAATACAAATCCTTCTAAGACAGCTTTATAAATATATATATATATATATATATATTTTTTTTTTTTTTTTTTTTCCAGATCCTTCAGAATGCTCTCCAAAAAGAAAAGGTGCTTCTCCTCTTTAGGTCAGAGGGGTTCAGGTCAGAGGTCTGGGCCAGCCATTGCAAAAGCTTCATTTTGTGCTCAGTGACTAATTCTTGTGTTTATTTTGATGTTTGAGTTTGGATTATTGTCCCAGTGGAAGACCCAACCCTGACCCATTATATGATTTCTAAGTGAATTATTGATTTGTTATCTGCTGGTATTTGATAGAATCCATGATGTCATGTGTCTAAACAAGATGTCCAGGACCTCCAGCAGAAATATAGGCCCACAACATCAAAAACACAGCAGTATACTTCATTGTACACATGGAGTACTTTTTATCCCTGTGTTCACCAAACACATCTTGAGTGATTGCTGCTAAAAAAACATTTTTTTTAACTTTCATCTGATCATGGAAGCCAGTCCCATTTGTAGTTCCAGTCCTGTCTGACAACTGAACATAATGGAGATTGTTTTTTGGTGAGCGAGGAAAATTTTTCTTAAACCATCCCAACGAACGTGCTGATGTAGGGGATGTTTGACAATTTTTTTAAAGGTTTTCTGACCTTGACACTCAACTATTTTCTTTAATTCTCCAGCTGTGGTCCTCGAAGAGTCTTTAGCCGCTCAAACTCTACTCTTCTCCGTGTATTATGGTTGATATGGACACACATCCTCTTCCAGGCAGTTTCTTAACATTTTATGTTGATTGTAAATTCTTAATTATTTCCCTGATGGTGGGAATGGACATTTTCATTTAATTTGGGAAGCTCAATTATCTTTTGCAGCACATCATAAATATCTTCTTTGCTTTTTCTCATTGTGTTGATGATTAAGGGATTTTGGGCTTTGTTTTCCCCTACTATAAATATTTCTGTGAAACAAGAAACCATGGCTGGATATTTTCATGTTCATAATCAACCTGGAGCGCTCAAAATTGTGAATATGAATGGGAATATACTTCAGAGATATTGTACAAAATTCTAGGGGTGCCAATAATTGTGGTCAACAAGTGTTGGAGAAAAACATTTATTTAATCACAAGAAGTCCTGCCTATTTTCAATTGTTTAACTTCAACGATAGGTTAGAAATGTGTGAACTTTTTTGAATTAATGATCAAAAGGACAAACAATGCAGATTTATTTTCACATCCACCTTTGCTCAGATTTACCAAGGGTTCCAATGTAAGTGGAGGGCACTGACAAACTCTCCGTGAAGAATCCAACACCGATAGTGGCAGGAAAAACCTCTGTAACACGCCTATGCCTACAACATAAGCTCGCCTGAAACTTTAACCCTACTCTCTTGCTGCCATGCACATGATGATGAGTTAACTGCTGAATTGAATCCTAATGGTGAATTTAAATAGCAAGAGATCACCTGAGAGAAAGAAAGCCATGAGAGGCTGTGTCCAGCTGCGACAGAGCTAGACTCCTGACACAGGCCACACATTGAGACAATCGGCTTAGTCTGTCACAGACACTTGGGAAATCTTTTGCTTTCGCAGCTGAAGACCTGTCGGATCGTGAAGAATCATGCTGCCGCTGGCACAAAAATCTCAACGTACAGGAGAGACCATCAAAAGAAAAAGGAGAGCAGTAGATTTATTGATTTATTGACTGTATATTACTTTAAGGCCACAATTATCCAATATATATATATATATATATATATATATATATATTTTACTTCAGTTTCGCTGTACAACCAAATCTAGTGGTTAATCCATGGCATTACATATTAATATTACCTTTCTATCTATATTTTAGCCCTAAATCAAATTCTAAATAAGGTTGTTATGATTATATTCTGTGTGCACAGATTTTCAACTTACAAATCCATCAACATTAACATGTTCTCACATTCGAATTAGCAAGCTCTTGAGTTTTGCCATGGATTTACCTTCATAATAAATGATTGTTGTCATAAATCATGTGTGTTTTTAACCTGTGTCGGTTTGACACAAAGAGAACTTTAGGACTCTCATGCTATGTATGCTGTGTGTGTTTGTGTGTATAGGTCTATCAGAAGTTTAAACTACTATGGTTTGGATTTCAGCACGATTGACACAATAATCAAAAACAAACTGATTTTTTTAGAAAAGTATCTGAAGAAAAGGGAGTGGGGAACAGCAGCTCATTTGCATTTAAAGAGACATGCTCAAAACTGCGCTTCGGGTTCCAATTAAAATAGACATTTTTAAAGTGAAGTTTTTGCAAATAAACTATTTCGAGTAGGAGCGTGGTCGAATAATCACAGCTGGCACCACATCCTCTAATCAATCTCCTCATTACACCTGCCCAATCAAATCCCCTTCTACCAACTATAAATAGCCCGGCCTTTTCCTTCCACACCCAGCCTTTTACGCATTCTTCGGGATCGCACGACTGAAGACACATTCTCTCCACGCTACCTCC
>JAUMHG010000069.1:9329624-9346730 GCA_032359395.1 Enteromius anoplus
TTCCAGAGGCGCTGGGCCCCTAAAACCTTAAATGGCCCATTTTACCTGATGGCCCATTTTACCTGATATCACCCTATGTATAATATACTGTGAATATTCAGCTCCCCCTTGAGACTAAGCAAAATTGTGTCATTTTATGCAAATGTCATTATTTATATGGCCAATATGTTACATGAAAGCTATGCGCTTGTAATTTAAATCAATAAGATTTTTTATAACTGTATAATATTACAGAAAATGCATACTATCCATTGTCACTTTATTGAGACTCCGCCTCTCTAAAACATCCCTTTTATAGCTGATCATGCTACAGACCTGATGCTGTTTAACTTAACTAGCTGCTAGATGTTCTCCCAGCGGGATATTTTCAGACTTTTGTTGTCCCGTGTCAACTTTTTTGAGACCTGTAGCAGGCGTCAAACTTGAAACCAGCTCTTTAGGGGATAAAAGTGAAACATTTCTCAGTTTACACATTTGTTTATATTCTCTAAGTTAATAAAATATGAAATATCAGTGAGACAGAAGAAATGTAGAAGATCACGTATTTCCTTCAAGAAAGTTTTATGATACAGTCAAATATGATAAAGTAGGCTTTATAGTTAAAGAGTCTGGAGCGGAAATGATGTGATATTAAATCCATTCATTGCAAAGACAACAGCATGAAAGCGCTAGATGCATATCCTGACACTGAAAAACGTACCGCTTCAGCCACAATATTAATATCGGATACTGTAGCTTGTCATGTTGTGTATAAAGTCTTTCACCGGCATTAAAAATGGAGTGCTCATGTCACAAAGTCACAAACAGCTCTGTGGCCCAGGATAATATTACTAATACATCCATGTGGTGTGTGTGCTATCAGCTGCTTTGAAACAGAGATGGTCTAAATTTGTTTGCAATTCTCTGATACATTCATAACACAGAAAACAATAAGAGGTGGATTTTATCTGTTTAAATTGACTTAATTGTGTGCCAAGCACCTTTTTTCGTGGGAAAAATGACTTGAAAATTAATCAAAATGAAATGTTTTAAATACAATCCACTTGGATGTCTAGATTATCCAATTAAACATGCATTTTTCAAACATGCCCTCAAGGGTCCAAATAAGTGCGTGAGCGTGCGTGTACAGGCGAGCACGTAAGACGCATATCACTGTCTCTGGTAGTTTGTAATTCCATTGTTTCCTTTATATTCAACAATGTCTTTTTGCAGCATAAACCCAACAGCTGAAGTGACACCGCATTAAATATGCATGGCTTGCTTCTGCTCTCAGGGAATATCGGAGGGCCTTTTCACAGCCTTTTGACACATTGCTTCTCCATACCAGAAAGACTTGTGTGTGTGTGTATATATATATATATATACACACACACACACACACACAAAGTGTCTCAGGATGGGATTTCATAAAACTAGAAGTTCTTGAGAAGTTTTAGAGGATGCATGCACCTTTGCAAAAAGCCAAATTTGTAAGTCAGTCCAAATAACGATGGACAAAAGGCACATTTAAATCTTTCACCGGTTACTGAGGCATTTATATTTGCATGGATTAATACTGAACTTCATTTTGGGTTTTGTTTACATCTTTCTCTAGGTTGTTGAACAGTGCAATTGGTGCACTCCATCGACCCCTAGTGGCTCACTGCAGTCAATGCATTATCAGAGTCACCATTAAATAGAGAGAATGAAGACAAATTAAAAGAGCACTCTTAAATGAAACCGTCACCATTTGTCCTTTTATTGATAACATTGACAAATACCCCAAGTATTTACACACTACATTGAACATTTTGCAGATAAGAAAGTCGCTTGAATCATTTGAGATCTAAAAATGCCATGTTTATTTCAAATCACAGTGTCACCTAGACAGATTAAAAAAAAAAAAAATATTAGCTAAGGTATTAACTGAAGGTGCCAATAAGAGCTTTTCCCAGTTTAACAGCAGATTACTTGCCTCTGATTAAAGCTGAAAATGTCCCTAGACTCTCCACACATAAAATTATCAATGTAATCAGTCAAAATTACACAAATAATACAACCACAATTCACAAACATCCTTTCAACATTGCAGGAAGCTCATGGGGCCAAATAGAACTGAACCTTAAATAACAAATTGTGCATTTTGAAAGCTGGGAGAGTAGAAAATAATAATAAAAAAAAAAAAAATTACTAAGTCAACAGCCGTACAGAAACACACCACCTTAAATAGTTTTAAAAGAGTATGTACTGCTACCACTTTGTTTTATTGTTGAACGTGGAAATATTTTACTTTTGCCAATGCAGTTTAATAGCAAGCTGTAACAGGACCAGCAGCAAACCCAGCACTGAGAGAGTTTGGTTGTCTAAAGTCAGAGCTTGCATGCATTGGGCGTTTCTACTGGTGATCAGTTTATAGCAGCCTTGACATCAAGACCTCGTAGACCCAGACTTAACTGAAACTAATTGGCAGCGAACAAATAACCTACTGCCCAATTAGAAGAAACAAGTTCTTTAATCATCCTCATCCTCCTCTTCTTCGTCGTCCTCCTCATCGTCATCGTCATCGTCGTCGTCATCCTCCTTCGGTTCGGATTTGGCAGATGACGCCTCTCCACTTCCTTTTCCTTTGTAGCTAGCCATGTCCTGAGAAAACAAAAGGTCAACTTTACGAGTAAATAAATGCCTAAACTAGCAGTCAAAACTGTGAAATATTTCTCTTTTCTTCCTTCTGCTCATCATGGCTGCATTCAAAATAAATACAGTCCAACAGTAAATTGCAGCATTGCCAAACTTAAGATTGTATTCCTATTTGAACAACTTAAGATGCACTCCTTTGCAGCCATTACAGCAGAACCTTCAGAAATCAATCTTTCATTCAACTACCATCCACACTGAATAACGAACAGCATTTTGAGGGAGGTCATGCCCCACCTTCTGATACTTGTCCTTCAGTTTGTTGGCCTTGGACAGGAAGGGCTGCTTCTCAGAATCGGACAGATTGTTCCACATCTCTCCCAGCCTCTTGGCAACATCTCCAATGCCCAACCTGGGGTTCTGAACCTTGATGTTGGGCCTTTGTTCTGCACAGAACAGGAAAAATCCAGACCTGTGAATAAGGAGAGAGACAAACATTTTAAGTAACCAATCTAAATTCCATAAAAGGAAGCCTTCTAAAAAGAAACACATACGCTGGCCGTCTTGGAGCATTAGGGTCCTTCTTCTGCTTACGACCTTTCTTTCCTGGATTGAAGCTCATCATTTCCTGATCATAACGGGCCTTGTCCTGTTTGGCCAGGTCTTCAAATTTAGTCTTCTCTTTTGGTGACATAGTCTGAAACAGATGTCAACTACCTTCAGCCTGCATTCGTTCTCACTTAATTTCTCAGACCAAGTGTAACCTACTTACTTTCCATCTCTCGGAGCACTTCTTGGAAAATTCTGAGAAGTTAACGGAGACACCAGGGTTCTTCTTGTTGTGCTCTTCACGGCACGTCTTCACAAAATAGGCGTAGGCAGACATCTTGCCCTTGGGTTTCCCTGGCTCACCCTTTGCCATTATTACGAAGCCACTCAACTATCAGCACACCTACAAATACACGAACATTTATGTCCAAGTTAATTCAATTATATTTCCGGAGAGGACCTAAATGACTAGAAACCACAGATTCAATAGAAATAAAACGCATCTTTTCATAGCTCATTCCTAGACACCATCTTAACAGAGTGCCATAGGGATAACCAGCAGCATTGGTTCCAGAATTCCTATTCATTTTAGTCATTGGGATTGTAAAGAAATTGTTTAAGAGGTGCAAGTTGGATTTCAAAACAAACTATGAAGTGAATCATAACATTACAACATTATATGCTTCGATTAAATTTAAGAATCGTATGTAAAAACAAAAGTTACGTGACTGCGTACTTGATAGCTAACTTATGAGAAATTTATTGCACTAATCGCAGTAGACGCTTTTTTTTTTAATAAACAAAATGATGAGTAACACAGTATTCATTTAATGGGTTATGGTGTATCTGTAAAAGATTTAAGTCACCTCAGACTAGTTAATAAGATTGGTTTAGTTTGCTTCAATTTAGTCTATCGCATGTTCTGCACATCGACGGAGGGGCCTTCAAACGTTTTAAATATATAACGTTACCATGTTGTGAAATCCCAACTGATGACAGAAACTACACTTTATTTTAAACCGTCAAGTTGAAAATTAGCGAATACTTCTAAAATAAGATTTCATTTAAACGCGTGACTAGTTTGAAGACCGTGTGTGAAGAGATGGACTGATTGACCGCTTCCCTTCAATGAGACTCCAAAATGGCCTCTATCAGCGTCGAGGAACAATGACTTGCACATCGCCGTTTTCACAACAGACACTTCAAGGGCACGCATAATTTTAAAAGCCACTTTAAAAGCCGTTTATTAAATACAATGAGCTGCGAAGCCAGTTTTTGCAAAGTCTTACCAGTTCCACACTTGACGCCAAAAAGCACAAAACCTACAATAGCAATATGAATATTAATGACGCACCGTGACGTTTGCCCCGCATATCTAAATGATTGGTTGCAATGCAGACGTATTTGGGTGGGCGTATTTAATGTGCCAGCGAATCAGCGAATCATACTATGGAGAAGGCGTTCGTTATGAATATTAAATTACGCTGTAGAAATTTCACGCGGCAACGTCAGCGAATTCATTAATATTCATGAGGCCAACCGTCACCATAGTAAGATTCGCAAATTCGAGCCTGATACCCGTTTATAACAAAGGCAGATGCAAACCAGCCATGACTGGCAGTGGCCGTCAAGAGCGCTTTAACAGTTTAATGCTCTCCAGAACCAGAAAACATGCAATGAGCTAAAACTATTACGAAAGCAAACTCAGCGACGACACACGGTGCACTTCACAGCCTCTAAGGCCATTTAACTCCCGGTGATTGCTGAGGCAAATCTTTACATCGCCAGCCATTTTAGAAGCACGTTCGTCACTCAACTTCGGTATAACAGACAAAAAAAAAAAAATCTATGCAGCTTTCGGAGTCTGTAAATGAGAGCGAAATAGGTTTAAACTAACTGAATAAAACCCCCTTCAAACATTTCACTACCGTTAGATTAGTTTTTAAAAGGAAAACACGGGAGGTTATTTATAAAATGCGGGTTATGCACGAAAAAGGCTTTAAAGAAGTAAAATAAGATTGAAAGGGAAACATTAGGCCCCAGTGATATTTCTAAAATGGAGTCTTTTATAAATACCTTCTGCTAATGTTTGTCCTGTCGTCTCTTCTCCTCAGTCACACTAACGGCCTCCTCGAGTCGCGCTTCCTCTCTGTAGAAGACCACACAGCCTCGCGCTAGCTCACTACGAGACCTGCCTGATTGGTCAGTCCCGGCACGCATTTAAAACAGCCTCCACAACTGTGGATTGGTTAAACGATCATACATATTAATAACCCGCTTTCCACCATTGGACAGAAGCACAAGCCACACCCATTATTCAAAAACAAGGCGGGAATTGCTGTCATAACAAAAACTTAAAAAGGTCTGTGGAAAACCACGTGTGAGCGTGAACTTACAGTCTGCTATACAGAGGAACTGTATACTGTACAATGTTTAGGGCGCAAGAAAAGAGTAGAGGAGTAGACAAAAGGGTATTTAGGTTGCAATATGAAACAAAGATGGCCTACAAATCGAGAAAGATGGTGATATAAAATATTGTGTGAAAAGATTTGTCCTCAACGACGTGTCAAGGACATACATTGTTTTCAAAATTTCAATTAGTAACATGACTTATTTGTTTTATTGTAAGTATTTTACTTAAATTGCATTAACATGTAACCCGAACCCATGTTTTTAGTATTATTATTTATTTTGATTATTATGGCTAACCAAAAGCGGCAGAAATAACACATAAGATATATTTATATATATATATATATATATATTTATTTATTCATTATAAAACAAAATGTAGTTATAAACATATTAAGATACACAAATATCACAAATTTAATGATAAGAAATGGGAAATAGAAAGATATTACAAACACATTCAGAAAATAACATATATACCCGCATTAGCCAACTTTTAGTAAATTACCATAATATTGTATCTTATTATAAATTTCTTTATTATTATTGTCCAATGGGAGTCTATGGCAGCCCTATGAAGCGAACATAGGGAAATGATGAAATTTGCACAATTGTAGACATGCCCATGAATAGTGATCAGACCAACTTTGGGAACTCTAAAACCCACTCTATAGCGCCACCACTAGTTCAAAAATCCAACATTAAAATGCTTATTACTCATTAACCCCTTATTCTACAAAAATAAAACTTAGTACACCTGTTTGCTCTCATCATACTGAACACACCCAATAGTTTACATTAAGACTAGGGCTGGGCGATATATATCGAACGATATATTATGCGCATCTCGTCAGTAAACCTACAAGGTAGTGGGTTTGAACATCAGGTGGGGCTATGATCGGAGACGGTGCAAGTATTTTGTCTGTTCCAGAAGTTAGACTTTCCGTGTGCATTTGTCTTGAATCAGAAATGTCTCATCTAAACATCGGTTCAAATTTGAACGTCTGCACTTCTGAACGTAGCAGTTGTTTCCGTTTGCGCTCTTCGAGTTCTTCCTGCTTTGTCCATGATACAGCCCATTTGCAGGCTTGGCCCCGGAATCGCTGCTTGCAGCTATATTATTGAAATGCTTTTAAAATAATAATAGAAGATAATAATAAAAGACGGTGGCGGTTTATATACACAAATATGTCACTCACTACCACAGAGCAAAGCTATGCACAAATGTAAAATTTTGCATGATTTTTAATTGATACATTTCACTTACTTGCAGAGTAATTCTTATATACAATATAAAAGCAACACCATTTTTTGCCAAAGCCAGTGGAATATTCGAGCATTATCTTTTCATTATGCTCAGCTCTCGATAAAACTCTGTTGTTAAAATCAACCACCAAAAGCGCAATAAAGGAAATAACAACCCCAATAATATATGATGAAAATCAAAATGGCTTTCACAAAGTTATGCACAGAAAACTCTTCGGTGCTTGATCCTGGATGGCTGGTGTCCTGCAGAGTTTAGCTTAGGGTTTTACCTCAACACACCTGCCTGGAAGTTACAAGTATATAGTAAGACCTTGATGAGCTGCTTCAGGCATGTTTGATTAGGGTTGGAGCTAAACTCTGCAGGACACCGGCCCTCCAGGACCAAACTTCGTGAGCCCTGCTGTAGTGCTTTGTGATTTGACCAGTGCTTTTTTGTGGCCTTTAGGGGGCACTAATAACTCCAAGAACCAATAGCAAGGATTAAACTAGAATCTTTTCAAACATATATAAACAGTGTTGTTATTATTCAACTGTGACAACAGAGAACAGAACATCATGATTTTTGACACTAGTATTTACCAATTTAATAAGATATGCTCAGACAGTTGTCTGCATGGGCATGCCTTCATGCTCTGAGGAGGAGGAGACAGAATGTGATGAAGCTGCATCTCGTTTTAACTCATCCACTCTCTTCCGCAACTCTGACTTCAGCAACAACAACTCCTTCAGATTCTGATGAACAGGAACCTGCCAAAGAGAGATGGGGAAAAACAGCCTTAAGTGTCACTGAATGTGGCACAAGTGCATAACATAGCATTTTAAAATGTTGTCAGATTTACACTAAAGGCAATTTTTATTTATTACATAAATAAAATAAATATTTTTTAATGTGATTAAAAAAAAAAAAAAAAAGCTTAATTTTAATCCAATTTTATTTTTTCTTTATCCAATTGAAATCATCTGATCTAAGCAAGTTTAAAGCATCCAAGTGTGAAAAAATTTGATGACATGCCGAGTTGCATTGACAAACAGATTATAAAAATTAAATGACCAATACAGTTTCTTAATACAATGAATACAAATTGGTTATAAAAGTTACATTTAAATATATTGCACAAAATAAATATTCGACTTATTTTCAAGTAATCTATAATTTATTTATTTATATAAAATGGTATTCAAACGTTATGGACAACAAAAGTGGATTTCTTCCAAATAAAAATGGAAAAACCTACAACAATATAGATTTTTAGCACAGCTTGAATAAATAATATTAATTAAATGCATAATTTATTAAATATATAATATTAATTTTAAAAAATGGTTAATAAGATACATTTGACCATATATTGAATACAATAAAATTTTAAGTAAATGCACTATTCCTATGATTTTACTACAAATCAAGAGCTCCACAACACACATTTTTCCAAATGTGGAATAAGTAACCCTCAGCATCCCCTGCTCACCTGTGGCCTCATACGAGGGTTCCAGCGCACATAATAACTAACCCAAAGCTCAAGATGTCTCAAACTGGCTACTGGATATAAAACATGGTGCTCGTAGTTCACATACAGCGGGTTGGTAAACTCCTCAAACTGACTGTTTACATATGACCACAGAGACACGGTCTTGCTGTACACTTCCTGCGAAAAAAAAAGAATAAGAACTGAATGACATTAGGGTGACTAAAATATGACAGAATGACTTTAAAACCAAGTAACAGTTGCATGCATTTGTTCTTGCCTTCGAGATTCGTTCTTGCTCGCTGTTGTAAAGAAATGTCCCAAACAGGCAGCTGTACAGGTGATCAAGCACCGTGACGAGAAACAGCTCATTGAATTCAAATGCAGAGGGAAACTAAAAAAAAAAAAGAGAGAGTGCTTATATAATAAAAGTCACATTTTTAACTTCAGCTCCATTGTTCCTTACCTGCCGGGTCATTTGCCAGACACAGTCGATGAACTGCACAAAGAGAGGGGAGCGCTCAGAGTTGGCATGATTCCCATCTCCATGTCCCACTCGCTGACAGACAGAAGGACACAGAAGGAAGCCGTAAGATTCAAGTAAACTTTCAGTGCACAATGTTTGCATGAAATGTTACTGACCGAGGTGAAGCGGTGTCCGAAGCTCAGCCACTCCTTCTCCAGAAGCACCTGGAAGCCCCTGAGTGAGCGGTAGTGTGCATCCAGCATGAGCATGGCCAGAGAGGTGAGCTGAGCCGTGCGGTCCCAGCCATCGCTGCAGTGCACCACCACTGATGTCTTTCCTGACTCGATGCGGTCTGCGATGCGCACCGCACCTGCTAGCAAGAGCTACACAGAAAACAGTTATTTTAATGGGTGCTGTACCTTTAAGAAATGCTTCTTATTATATTATTTGCATTAATAATACTCTAAAATGTACATTATTATGTACATTTAATTTCATGCAACAATTTTAAAAACCTGATTATTTTCACGCTTTGTTAAATATAGCAATAAATACAATTAATACATTTTGTATATAAACAATCTGCAAAGTTGTGACGTTGACAGTGCACGATTAATAAAGTTATTGTCTATAAAAAAAAGAGTCGGCTCACATTCACCTACACGAGTCGTCAGCAATTTGAATCTTTTCTCTGTTACCGAGCCACGTCACTAATTAATATATTTTGCATAATGCCCGCCCACGTTCTATGTCGCGAACAACTTGCCCCGCCCCCAAACAGTACAATTTCCGTGTGGATTACATCAAGTGAAGAAGACGCTGTATCCAGTGAGAGTTAATTTGTTTTATATCCCCTTCTGAAAGATGAATCCACAAACAATGAGTGATTAACATACATTTTTTCAACAACATCTCAGCAGTACAGTCTCTTGTTGTGTTTGCGTCATTTTACTGATGACTGCTTTTCCAGTCTTGGAGTACAACGCAATATTCACCAAACGCTTGCTCTTAAAAGATGGATCAGTGCCAGTTTATTTGGACCAGCAGATATGAACAGAAACATCAGTGAAACTTCATAGAGCATTAATATCAGGATATAATGAGCATCTAGTCCATCGTGGTGTAGTGCAGTGATTCAGTCACATATTCTCACCCTGATGTATTCCAGCCAGTGTGTAGAGTCTACAGATGAGAACCAGCGCTGTTGGTCGATGGCAGGATACACCACTTCCTTGAGTTTCCTCAAGGATTCTCTCATCACGTGTATGTTGGGGATCTCCAGAAAGTTCAGCTCCACATTGATATAAAAACTCTCGTTCTCATATCCTCCATCTTTGGCCTACAGGAAAGAAGCCACATATTTGCTAAAATCTGGTATAATGGCTACAGTAGGTCAGTGCTGGCTCAAAAGGTTGTAGCGGAGTAAAAATGTACTCATTTACTCCCATGTTGTTTCTTTCTCCTGTAGAACTTCCAATACATTAAAGGTGATATTACCAGGTGGTTAAACGGCTTCAGAAAGATGGCAGCAACATTATGTTATAATTAATCAGAGATTAATAGGCCTATTGGTAAAAAACGGGAAAAAAACACCTTTTCCTCTCAAACCTTTGAACGTTAATGCGTTTCTGTAGTATTTGTTTGTTAAAACAGAGTTGCTTACTTTGTTAGTGTCAGCCACGGTGCTTTGGCGAGCATCAAAGATGCAGAGTTTGTGAGACTGAGCATTGGCATCGAGTATGGTCTGCAGGTACCGCTCATCCTCCCTACAGCGGCGGTCTGATGGACCCACCTGCGGCTGACCGCAGCGCACTATAGCAGCCTGACTCTCAGGGTGAATCCAGGACAGCACCTGATGGAAGGGGATCATGTTTAGGACATTAGTCATGAAACAACAAATCAAGCAATGTTTGATATTTCATGCCATAGTTAATATGACAATCAGCACTGTTGTAGTCTCAGTGAATTACTAGTATACTTATATTACTAGTATAGTTTTTATTAGTACCGTCAAATTAATTGCATTGCAAATAAAAGTTGTTGTTTACATAATGCTTGTGTTAACTATAAATAAACATACATGTACAGTATAAGACAAAATTGTTTATTAAATATATGTATACTATAAATAATAAATGACATGAATATACATATATACATGCACATACATGCAAATATTTTCAAAATCTTTATATGCACAATAAATATACACAGTACACACACATTATGTGAACGAAAACTTATTTTGGATGCGATTAATTGTTTGACAACACTAGTTTTTTATTGATATATTTTTATTTAAATTTTAGTAAAAGTTCTAGCATTTTTTAATGTAATTTTTTTAATATTTTTATTAATTAATAATAGTTATAGTAATATAGTAATAGTAAACTATTTTTTTTTTTTTTTCAAATTTCAGTTAAAAGGCAGGGTATACGATTTTTTTTTTTTTAATAAATGCCTTAGAAAAAGATTCAGGTCCTTCAGCACAACAATCTTGTAGCCAATCAGCAGTAATGGTCATGTCTATGCGTGTTGTGGAGGAGACAGTGATCAGTGAACAGAGCGACAATAAGATAAAAAGCAAAAGAGGCTGATAATATCGTATCAGCTTTCCAGCGCTGGAGAGAACACAAGGAGCGGAAGGCCTGCGTTCGGACGCCGAGGTTGTTTTTGGTTCATCTTGATAGGCGAGTTACTATGGCAAGCTGTTTCAACATTTAATTTTCAAACCGCACTAGTATCTATTTTCATGTTACTAGTACTTCTTTTTAGATAAATCTTTTCCATTAAGTACTATTGCTTATTCTTTAGGTACTAGTATTTATTCATTAGATACTAGTACTTATTTCAATAGTGACTAGTACCTATTATATCCTTACTAGTAACAAATGAAAAATATTTGCCTTTGACTTCTGTCATTAAGATATCAGCTATTCAGTTTTGACTAGTGCATTTGGAGATATCTTAATTTAAACAGATCATTACATAAACATAAGACCTCTTAACCGTCCAATCAGAGTCTACAAGGCAATACAATACATTAATATGCTGATTAAACAGGGCTAACTGGCTCCATATGTTAGCCCATCTTGTTAATTGTTTACAATGAAAACACAAGGAAAGATTACAAACCAAACGAAAAAAGTATACTGACATGTATTTACTCCAAATTCACTTCGTAACATCAGTCAGACGTTTGATATTACTGTATCAGTGTATTATATTAACAATTAACTGAATGAGGCAGAAACCATGCCTACAGTGCGTAAACAGCTAAAGCTCACGTGTGAAGTTTCTATTATATTATATGTATTATTAAATACTCAGTTTTGCTTATTATAGTGAAATAGTGATTGGCTATTCCAAAAGTAATATCCTTATTTTGTTTAAAGTTTTCATTTAGAAATAATCACTTTAATTAGAAATAATCAGGTTTAGAAACCTTACGTCGTCACAGCCGGACCGAGCAGGACACTGGTTATGATTTTAACAAGTTAATTATGATTTTTAATTAATTATGAAAATCTAATTATGATTTTAACAAAGAGTTTTTGTATTTGCACTTTGTTATAGACTAGATCCTTCATCATCAAGCAATAAGCTATTCATAAGCAGGTGCAGTTATCATATATTTGTTTTCCTGATTAACTTTTATTTGACTGCACTGAAAACGGGAATTTCAGTTATTCGATTTTTCCTAACCGACCGACGGTCGTAAACCCATTATTAACAGACAAGATTATGTTGAATTATAATTAAATTTGAATTGATACGTGACTGACACATTAACAACAGCTAAATTCATTCTCAGCGATTCATTTTATGCAAGCAAAAAGCAGCATAAAAGATCAGAACGTGAAGATTCACGTAGATGGTCACATCACTCGCAGAGCTTGTGCCAACAAACAAAAACATAACCAAAGCTATAAATAAAAGAAACAGGCCCATATGCAAAATAAAAAATAAAAAACTAACAAACTGTAACAAGTAGGCTTACAACCAATATGCAGAATTTCAGTTCATTTCTATAATGCATTTCCAATAGATTCTTTCATTTACAAAAGCACAACAGTTTTTATTGTGATTGTACACACATAAAATAAATAACAATGCCTTATTCATGAACCAAAAAAGTGATCCCGCTGGTGCCACATGCAGTTACACACTCGACATCTTCAGAACAAAATTAATACAAAGCAATATCAAATTAAGATATGTATGTTTGAGAGATAACACGTCTTTTTTCCCCCATAAATAACATGTTAGACAATTAAATAAATATGATCTATGCGCTTTGAACTAGTCTATAAAGACATGGATAGATAGATTGCATGTTAATGCAAGTAACGTCAACAATGTAGGACAAGCATACATTCAGACAAGATTCTGAACATTTTGAAAATTAAAATGATTTGTTTTTATTTACAACACAGTATAATTTAAACATACATAATGAAGGTCCAAGACACTCATTGAGCACACCGATCTAACTACAGAGATGTGAACAGACTTTGAGTTAATCCTGAACACAGATTCTGTTCAACAAGTCAAACCTGTTCAAAATACCTGATATTGAAGCGTTTGGCTGCATCTTTTCAAGAAAAATAAAAGCTTGTTTTACCAGAGAATATCAGTGTAGTTAAACATCTCGAAGAGACTCAGTTTGAGGAAAGTCATCAGGATTCATCTGTGGTGCTGATCACTAAAAAACAAACAACAAAACATATGTGAGCATGTTAATATCAGTATATGTAGGGTATATAATTATATAGAATGATTTTATAGTCATAGACAGATGCATGCTTTGTATTATCG
Source organism: Enteromius anoplus (assembly GCA_032359395.1). Taxonomy (NCBI): domain Eukaryota; kingdom Metazoa; phylum Chordata; class Actinopteri; order Cypriniformes; family Cyprinidae; genus Enteromius; species Enteromius anoplus. The sequence continues at coordinate 9,343,215 of JAUMHG010000069.1, forward strand.
TAACAAAAGACATTTTATTTCTGTGAAACAAATTATTATTATTGTTTAGGGCGTTAAACATTTATAGATATAAAGGATGCTCATTTTAACCGTTTAACCGTTAACCGACCGATTTGAAGTTTGACCGATTAATACAATCAGTTAAACGGTTTAAAAGGTCATTTTATGTATTTATTTATTTCAGTATTTTACCTACTCATAAGTCTATATAAGATTGTGTTGACAAAAAAAATCTAATTTTATTGGCCACATTCACACAGCAGCAGAATACAGTTGTTGAGTACAGGAAGTGAAAACTGCGTTCTGTAACGGAACTCAACTGGAAACGTTCAGAACTAACAACCGCGTTCTCAGAACAGGAGAGCCGCTCCGCTGCACAAACGCGCTTCGACCGGGTGTTTTTATGTGTGTTTTGGGTAACTTATAGGAATGGAGAAATGAGCTGCGTGTCATCCGACAGTTTTATTAAATCTCGTCAGTTTTCCGCCGGAGCTGCTCTCGTCTGTTTTGTGTTCTGCACGAGATTCATACGCTCCGCTCTCCGAGCAAAGCTGCTGTCGGTTAATGAAGGTTTGATGAAAGAACTCGCCTGGATTGGACTCCTGTCATGTCAGAAACTGGTAAGACTTAGTTTTGTGGATGTTGCCATCATTGATATTAATGTTACTATTTTTAACGGGTCACATGCGCTTATCCTTTGAATTCAATTCTCATTTAAAATAATGTTGTCAGTTAACCGGTTAATAATCGCTGAACAAGCGTCGTTTGTCCATTACGAGAAATAACCAAAATGAGCATCCCTAATATATATATATTTTTATAAAATAGATTTGTGAACAGAGTATTAATACTTTAATATTGTATTGTTTTATATTATATAGAGCAGGGAAACATAATTCAAACCGTTTCACTCGATTTCAAGCATTTTAGTCAGCTAGTAAATGTGTTCAGGTTTATGGCACAATAAAATAAAGAAACATTACTCACTCGTTATGACGATCTGCTCCGTGGGTCAGCTTGCACGATGCATCTGTTATTCCTTTCAGTCTTTTTTTTTCACTCATCCTGGCATTGTAAAACGTTAAGATGCCGTTAATGAAACTTCATGTTGTTTCACTTGATTTTACATTTATTCAGGAATTATACTTTGGAAAAAGTCTAACAAGTGAAATGTGTATAAGTCAGTAAAACAATAGAAGCTAACACAAGCAGGCTAGGAAGAGAAAGACTTACTCGTATAAATGATATCTTCCTGAATCGAGCCGCACATCAAATCTCTTGTCTGAGGCAATGCAAAACTTATTTCTCAAGGCGCGTCTTCTTCCAGAAACGAAACGCAGCCGAAGTGAAGTGAAGAAAGGTTTTGCTGCAGAGTTCGCGGCGCTGTTGTGGGCGTGTACATGTCGCGCGCGTCGCACGTGGACGATTGTAATAACAATAGCGCGTGTAGCTCGGGGGCGTGGTCGAATGAAAAATAATTAGCTCAGACAAACAAACCAAACATGATGTTGGTTTCATACTGATAACTTTAAAAAACAGAACATTTGTTTTCGACGTGACTAACTTAGTTTTAGAGTAGACAGCTTTCTATAGATATAACTCATGTCTGTGATTCACATTGAGTTCACTGAGTTTCAGTTCATTTTATTGATGCGTTTCAAACTGAACATCATGGAGACAAGCAGAGAACGCACCCTGTTAATTTTCTTTATTTAAATGTTTTGTTGATATTTTGAGTGTATAAATATATATATAAAAAAAGACCCTTTACAGATGCTGTATTACTCTTAAATGTACAATCATATATGACAGAGCAGTTTCAGTTTTTGCTGAGAGTTCCATCTCTTTGTTTCTGTTTCCTGTCTAAGGAAAAGCGAAAAAAGGAAAAGGACGTGACATGTGGCCAGGTATGGTTTCCCATAATAAGAATTTGTGTTCTGCGTTTAACCCATGTGTGGGCCGGAGCTATCGAAGGGGCAAGACCCTTTTGGGGTAGGGGAGTGTTTGTTTTGGCTGGTTTCAAATATCAACATTGGCTTTCAGAAATTGTATACCCTGCCTTTAATGTTTTTTACAGATTTAATTTTCGTTACCTATAATAACCCTGGTGACAATGCAGGTGCTGCTAAAAGAAATTTCAATTTGTCCAAAAGACAAACTGTGAAACAAAATTCTCCTGTTCAATTGAAAATAATGAGTTATCTTACTGGGAAACGGCGTTTGGCCCTAAAGGCCGCCACTTTCTTCAGTTCGTCCTCTGTGACGTTTGAAGGCAGGACCAGCAGAGCAGGATACGTCTCGCACAGCTCATAACTACTGTTGACTTTACTGATGATCCAGCTCTCGTTTGGAAGACCCTGTTACCGCCCAACATCGACACACATACAGTTCATCACAACATAAATAATGACCTGCACTAACACATGCAATGAGTGACAGTTCTTACCTGCCTCTTATACTCAGAGACCGGGTCGTAGATCTTCCAGCCATCTTCTGGAAAAGTCTCCCGGTACTTAAAGGCAAAGAGAGGCTGAGGAAAGAGAGAGAATATGCATTATTAAACACACTGAAACACCTTCAGCTAGTGCACGCATCTGAGAGTTTTCATAAAGTCATACCAGGCTGTGAGAGAGAGGGAATGCGTACTTTGACAGTGTTTTAAACACTTCCAAATTGCTCTGTCCCTCCTTCTTGTACGCGAACCGGGGGTTTCTCAAGTCCTGGGAAAAAAACAGGAATTCATATTTAGGTGCGTGCAAGAAAATAAATAGAAGCAAAGACAGGAAAAGGCTGAGAGCCAGTGAAGAGTGGAAAAAGACTGATGTGCCCTTTGCCTTGCAAACTATCTCAAGTCCTTGAGTGTTGTCTCCGTGACTCTGAACAGCGATAGACTCCAGTCTGCTAATAGCTCCAAGATTCACATCAAGCACAAACGGAGGATCCTTTACCAAACACAAAAAACAACGTTATCAACCAAACCAAAAAATCTGTGCTTTCTGAGATCTGAGAAGACACTAATTTAGAGCTTAATATCAATCTACTAAGCCAGAAACTGTATTTTATAGAGATCATGGTTGTGTCCTAATTTGTGGCAGTAGTCTGGATTTTATTATTCAAAAAAGAAAAACAGAACTAGGACTGTGGATATACAAACTCTAAACAAAGCAGCACTTGCTTTATAGAGGTGTGTGATATACAACATAATATTGTCATTGTTGATATCGTAACTGTTTACTGATATGTAAGCTGATTTATCAAGTAGGTCTAGGTATGAAACCAAAAAAAATTTTTTTTCTAAAAGATACAATATAGTTATGTAATATCTAGGGGCCGGGACTCGATAAAAACAAATTAATTTAATTAATTAGATGCTTTGTAATTAATTAATCGGAATTAATCCCATTTTAATCGCATATAAATATTTGACCTGAGAACACTAAGAAGTAAGTTTTGTCATATGGATTTTTAGTATACCATTGAATAATGACTGAATACATAAGCTTAAGCAACAAAATA
>JAUMHG010000069.1:9353505-9367476 GCA_032359395.1 Enteromius anoplus
GTTATGTCCATGTACTGAACTGTTATTATTCAACCATGCCAAGGTACATTCAGTTTTACATTCTATGGCACCTTTAAGCAAATATGTGTGGGGCGGAGCTATCAAAGGGGCAAGACTCTTATGGGGTAGAGGCGTGTTTGTTTTAGTGATTTCAAATATCAACATTGGCTTTCAGAAATCGTATACGCTGCCTTTAATCTAAAGAGTTCTGAAATGAAATATTTTCCCCATTTAATTTTCATTGCACTCAAGTTCACCTCCAGGTCACTCTCATCCATAGTTTGTGCCTGTTGTAAATCAGGGTTGTTGACGGCGTCCAGCAGCTCTATAACAAGGTTACGCGTGAGGAGCTGCGTGACAAAAGCATGCTGAGAAAGACACAGGAAACAAAAATATGTCATTCCAATAATAAGAACAGCACTATATTAAAGATAAACCACAGGGATTTCACCTGAATAAAAAATCAAATAACACACATATGGTTAACACGCACCTGTAGGAGTTTTTCTGCTGTCGGCCTTTTCCGAGGGTTCTTCGTCAGCGCCATTTTGATAAAGTTGTGAAATTCTGTGGACCTGATAATAAACATACCTAAACTAAATATGAGGAAACTTAAGACAAGGAAAATCAAGTAACGTTTCATGCATACTACCATTTGTTCTTTTCTTTGAGTTTGGGAGGCTGAAAACTGCTCTTGGACATCAGCATCAAAGCTCTGAGGGCGAAACAACAGAATTGTTTGTGGTGTCTGCCGTCCAACCCAAAACTCAATTCAACCTTTCAACCTAAAAGACAATGTCTGTGAAACGTGTCTTTTTGTTTGAATTTGCTGCTAGACAAGCTTACATCACTGTTTGCAGCATGTGAAAACATTATTCGTGGTGGCTTAAGCAATTTTCTTTTTTTTTTTGGAATAGCGTGTTTCATGTTTGCCGAGGGGTCAAGGTTTGACTGGTTCAGACTGTGTAAACTGAGATGAAGATAGCACAGATAAACATGAAATTACTTACAGCACCTTTAACGAAGGGAAATGCATTTCATAGTGTCACTACTCTCAAAGGGTGTCAGTACTTTTGAAAGGATCTCTGCATATACATATATATATATATATATTTGAGTGTGTGTGTGTGTGTGGGTGTGTGCTCACACCTCATGGGGTGTAGGTCAAACATAGGCGGCTGTAGCTCTGCTAGCTCAATAGCTGTGATACCCACTGCCCAGATGTCACACAGCTGGTTATAACCCCCTTTCCTTTCCACTGCCGCAACCTCTGGGGCCATCCTGAGGAAAAATCATCACAGTAAAATATAAAAGTCTCAAATATCACATCAATACCGGAGGGGATTTTTAATATGATTCATTATGCATTACTTTACTTTTTTAAATACAAAATGGCATTAAATATGCATAATTAATGTATTACCAAGATGAAAACTGGATTCTACTCTTTGAATTAAATTAAATTTGACAACAATGCACAAAACTATTTGAAAGTTTGTATACTGGCTCATAAACTACGTTAGTATAATATTTTAAATAATTGTATGATACTACTAATATTTTCTTTAAACACTGCCCTTCAAAAGTGTTGGATCTGTATTTGATATTGTTAGAAAAGATTAATTTTTTATATGCCGTTCTTTTAAACTTTTCATTCATCAGGGAATCCTGAAAAAGAAAAAGGTTTAAAGAAATAAATAAATAAATTAATTAAAATGGAATTGTTTTCAACATTGCAAATAAATCAGCATATTGATATAAAATAGAATGATTTCTAAAGGATCATGTGACACTAAAAAATGGAGTATGGCTGATAAATTCCGTTTTGCACCACATCAATACATAATATTTTAAAGTGCAAAAAAAAAAAAGAAATTTGTTGCTTTATATTGTAATAATATTTCATTAAATTAATAATATTGGCATCACAGTACTAAACGTCATTTTAAAATGGAATGTTGAAAATATGTATTTCAAATTATTGTACTTTATTATTTAATTATATTTTATTATTACTTTACTATATTATTGCTTCTACTATACTTTTGGTAAAACAAACGCAGTCTTACTGACTCCAATTCTTTGAATGGTACTGTAAAAAAAAAAACCCACAACAACAATAGCGCATTGTTTCCAACAGTATAATATCTCGGTGACTCACCAGTATGGCGTCCCAATAAAGGACTTTCTCTTAGCAACAGATGCGTTGATCTCAGCTGCCACTCCAAAATCCGCTGCCAGACAGAAGGGAGACAAAAGCCCATATTTAAGAGATTTATGGTGTATTAGTTCATACATGCATATGTGTGTTTACATGTGAGGGTCTGATCAGGGGGTAAACCCAGACTGACCTAGTTTGACATCTCCTCGCTCTGTCAAAAGGATGTTGGCACCCTGTGCGCAACCAAGAATGACACAATGAGCACATCCACGCTATCAACATGCACTATTGTGCTGTGATCAAACTCAATCATATACAGATGAACTCTACTAATGTATATCAAACACACTGCAAGGCAACATGGTTATAGGCAATTACTTTTATGTCTCTATGCATTTTTCCTGCTTCGTGGAGATGATGTAGTCCCTGTAAACAAAGAGAAATCAATTATGAAAAATGTGGCACGAATGAGGTGTGCAATTGTTAACCTGCTTTAACCCCAATTAATAATACGTCCAGGGTAGAAAGGTGCTGACACTCGACACTGTACATCTGACAAGATTAGCACTTTTATTTGTATATATTTATAGGGGTTCACCGAAATTATATTTGGCATTAAATACTTTTCTCTGGTGATACATGCCAGACCCTCTCTTCATCATTTAGTCCACTTAAACCCTGACTTTCTTAATAAAAGCCTAAAGCTGCCTCTATCCAACCTCATCCTCTTCAGGTTTACATACTATGTCAGTAACTCTTCAGTTACAATATGGAAGAAAGAATCAGCTGCTATACCTTAGTTGTTGTTGACCTACTAAACATTACTCTACACTTTTCTTAAAATACTATCATTTTAAATGTTATATTTTAGTGATATTAACATAAGCCCTACATCATTTTGGGTGGGGTTTTGCATAAAAAAAAATTCTTGTAGCTTACAAATTACAATCCCACGGTCAGTTTTACTGATCTGGACGTCTCTGGACATTGATTGTGTTAATTCCATTGCTGTCAACGGACGGACCAGAGAGCTTTCGGAATTCATCAAAAACATCTTAATTTGTTCTGAAGATGAATTTACAGGTTTGGAATGACATTAGGCCGAGTAATTAATGGCAAAAATGTCCTTTCTCTCAGATGCAGAAACTAAACACAGCATGTGGAAGTTTCTGTGACTGTACATGAATATTTAACGAGAGGTGCATTGTTTCGTTTATGATTCATTGTCTTTTGCAAAACAACTCGCCACACAATTCTAGCACCATACTGTTGTAACATTGCACACCTTCGGCACCACATTTCAGAGTTAGCGCTTCTTTTAGACCCCTTTGGAGTTCACCCAAAACAATATTGTTGATAACCAAACAGTTGCTGATTTTCATAGCATTTCCCCATACTTTGAAAGTCAGTGAGGACAAGCCATTATTAGGTCATCCACTATTTTCAAAATGTTCATGCAGGTTTGAAACAAACGATGACAGAATTTACATTTTTGGATAAACTGTGCCCTTAAGGAAATAAAACAACAAAAAATAGCTGAAATCCCTTCTTATTACTTCATGAACCCTTCTGTGAGATGTGAAAGCATCCTCACCTGAAGTGTCTCTCTGCTCACATAAGCTATCTGTCTCTCTTTCAGAGGACCAGTGACTGCAGAAACACAATGACCTCATTTAAACTCACAAAACACCATGCCACAACGAATTGCATCAACCTACATGCAGAAACAACACATACAGTAGGAAGGCTTACTTCTGAAACCAATAAACATCTTTTTTTTCCAGCAAAAAAAAGCAAAAAATACTTTTATTTTTATTTGCCATATAATCAAATATTTCCTATATTAATACATTTTCAGCACAATCTATGTACTGTCATTAAAATACATTGATGTAACATTTTATGACATTAGATATATGTGAACTGTACCATGATAAATATCCTGCAAGGATCCTCCTCCACAGAATTCCATGCAGATCCACAACTTGTTGTTTCTGTGCAATACGAAGAGGTTCGCTGTTAGTTTTACTTCAGTTTTCTGCAAACTGCAGCTTTAGTTTCTTGTGTGACTGACCTGAGGTAGCTGCCGAAATAGGCCACAATGTTTCTATGAGTGCAGTCCTTCATCATGGTTATTTCATGTTGAATGCTTGAGATGTCATCCCCTGTGAGAAAAAAAGGTAATCGGCTGCAGACTTACTTCGCTATCAGTAACCTGTTTTTAACATGCTGCAGGATCTACAAAGCATTTAAAAGACTGAGCTGAAATTGAGAAGCTGCAGTGAATAATTCAGAATAAAGCAGAATTTACAGCCTTTCTTAATCATCAGTTTTAAAAATCGATCAGCAAATAAACTGCTATATAACATACAGTTAGTGTCAGCCAATATACATAAATACCAAAGAACATCAGGTGCTGACTAGACTTTAGGACGAGTTCACTTTCAAATTAAAATGTCCTGTTAATTTACTCACTCCCTCGTCATCCAAGATGTTTATGTATTTCTTTCTTCAGTGGAAAAGAGATTAAGGTTTTTGATGAAAACATGCATGATTTAAATCCATATAGTGCACTTCAATGGACTCCAAACAGTAAAGGTCAAAATGACAGTTTCAGTTCAGCTTCAAAGGGCTATAAACGATACCAGATGATGAATAATAGTCTTATCTAGCAAAACGATCTGCCATAAAAAAATAAAAATAAAAATAAAAACATGAATAAAGAAAAGTGTATGCTTTATAAACACAAATGATCCCGCTTGAAGCAGCAGGACCTGCTTTTCAAAGTGTTCCTGTTGACCCTGGAACAACATTGTGATTAGCCAATCGGATTTGAAGAATCAGTTTAGTTAGTATAGTTTTTACAATCAGTGTTTGGTGCTTGTACATCAATATTATTCATCTATCATAGAATTTTAGGCATGACTCATGGGTATAGGTGTAGAGATGTGGTCAAGAAGACTACATTTTTGGATTAAAATGTTGTTCCAGGGGGAACAAAATATGTTGACCTAAGAACATGTCGAACACACAGCAAAATCAGGACGTGCCTTGATGCAGGTCTATGAGTCTATGAAAAGTCACAATTTTCTTTCCAATCAGAAGTTTTCATTTAGGTTTATTAATATTAGGGCTGTAACGATACACGATATGAAACCGAAATCGCGACACTCAGGTCCACGAGCCTGTGTCGCGGTGTGATAAGGGAGCATCGCGACATACCCCGTGACTACCTTGAATTGCGCGCAGATGACAAATCACGCACGCGCGGTTTTGAAATGGGCTCGCGGCTCCCGTTTCTTTAGTGGTGCGCTCGCGCATTATTGGCATAGATTCGCCGCCATAGATATGCGACCATTTTCGGTTGTCGATAACGAGGGGTTCGAGTATTTACTCGGTGTGCTCGAGCCCCGTTATCTATTACCAAGCCGGGGGCATTTCTATTTATATTGTTAATAATTTGCATAGTTAATCTTGTTCTTTGGTGTTCAGTGTTAACATTTTTCAAATGTTATTTAATAAAAAATATTTTTTTAAATCGTTTTTTTCTTCAAAAAAAAAAAAAAAAAAAAACCCCGTTCGTGATACGAACCGAATCGTGGGTTTGAGGTATCGTGACAGCCCTAATTAATATTAAAACATCCAGGATAAACAATAAACTGAAACAAAGACATCTGAATACTGTGTCATGGCACATTAAACAACTTCTGAACGGTCCTCCTCCTCCACATTTGTAAACACTGACTGTACTTCTGCCTTCATATACATAAAAATATGATATATGAAATACATACACATCTTGGATGACATGAGGGTGAATAAATGATCAAGATTTTTTTTTTTGAAAATGAACAAATCCTTTTATTCGACCTCTTGTTCAGAACTGGCTGTTTTAGTTACTGTGTGTCACTATGACAAGCACTACAAAACATATTTTAAGGAACAGAAGATTTCTTTTTTTATATATGTGTTCTGAAATTAAGTCTGGCGATGTATGACAGTGTTAGTGTGGCAGTAAGAAAATAAAAAAAACATCTTACAGCCTGTTAAATGTTGCTAGGTTAAAGAAGGTTTAAGGAAAAACCTAAATATTGTATAGCATATTTTTAATTTCAACAATCTTGTTTACATCTCATCTCAATTACATTGTATTTTACTTATATGACATCACTTCAACCTCTAAGATAACACTACCCGTGTCTATTGAAAGGTTGTGCATCATATCAGTAAAATGTAAATGAGAAATTTGCTTAAAAATGGTTTATGACCTTACCAGGGTCCAGTTTGACCACTTTAATAGCTGCGATGACTGAAGTCTTAATGCCACGGGCCTGTAACAGAGAAACACGTTATCCAGAACAGATGCTTCTACAAAAAAGCAATATGTGTTGACATTAGATCTTTGCATCAGTCAATCGCTGACAAAATTCCTCCTGGTTCTTTCTTCTGAAAGCTTGCTCTTATCGAGGCATAACAACATTTATTGTGTCACGCCACGCCACTTTCAAGTTCCTTGATCGCAAATATTCAATGCATAAACAGCCACAAGTATTTTAATACACGCTACCTCTTTCAAATCGGACCTGCTTTCAGTTATACCTTTTAACGGCTTTGTAATATGAAATGTGATTGTCTCATTCACAATATAACAAGTGTGATGGCAGAAAGTCAAGCGGTCTGCCTCAGCTCAAAACCTCATATGATTTGTGAGACACATTACGTGCCAGTGTGGTCTGCACAAGACACAAAAATGAAGCTGTCTGCCAGTAACCACGGTAACCAGCAGCCAATAGTGGATTAGCAGACACTGGAAAGGTGAAGTAGAGATGAAAAAAGTAGCAGTGCTCATTTCCTGTTTTCTTTCCTGCTGAACCAAATCACATCCTGTAATGTGTATTTCTCCGTTATCAAGGCCATGATTCATGTTTGTTCAGGCAGGGTGATATAAATGGATGATCCACCCTATTAGGGCACAAGGGCACCGTTGCAGACTCCACACAAACATTTCAGAAGGACAAAATGTGCATATGGAATGTGCAAACCTTTTTATTATTTGCTTCCTCGTATGCAACAAGATGTTTTTCACGCCCTGTTATTTCTGTCGCATGGTATGCCACCAAAACCAGTTCGGTTCATTAAAAGTAACAAATTCCATTTGCAAGGAAAATGCTAGGAAGAAATCCACAATACATGCATTCACAAAAGCATGTTTTTTATGGCGCTAAACATGCCAAAGCCACTGACTAATGAGACAGCGTAACTGAACATCAAAGTCAATGGGGTGTGAAAACTGATAGTAGAATAACATGGTCAGACAGTTTGCACACACATTACTCAAAAGACATTAGTTTCTCCAACATCTGAATACAAATGCATGTTGCACAGTGAGGAGGATGTGATGATTTTAGGATGAAAACTTTAGTTACTATATTTTTGCAACATGTTTTACATCACTGGCACAAACACATTAACGAAACGTTTTTCTGAGGTAATTTCTGCCGTTTTCCTACCTTGAACACATCTCCATACGTTCCGCTGCCAATGCAGTGTATCAGCTCGTAGTCATCGAGCGGATCCGTGTGCGATACTCCGATCGCGTCCATAACAGCGCGGCATTTGACTCGTTTTCTCACGTTACTAAGTCAAGAGCGGATGATACTCATCCAAGTGCCACCAACCACCACTTCCTCAACATCCGCGTAACAAGTGCACTAGAGTGAACATGGCAGCGATGACACAAGCGCTGTATCTCCCTGACAGGGGCGTTTACGCAAGACGGGTTCGCAAAAGCGCAACAGGATGGCGCAAAACGCCACGATCTCGAGACGCGTTTAGTTTGTCAGTTAGCCTTTAACAACTTAACATTTAAAAAATAAAAATAAAATAAAAACATCGATAGACAGTTCAAAATAACGCGTTTTCAGATTTTCTTATTAATCATTTCATTATCAGATTATTATTATATATCTTTATATAAGACATAAAAAATCTTTTGGCATCAAAAACATTTTTAAATGAGACAAAAAAATACTGTTCCACATCTTAAAGGATAGGAAACAAAATAATTCAGCGATATATGACATCAATATTAAGTTATAGCCAATTAGATATTGAATAATGTCATTTATTATATATATATAAAATACCAATACTTTCTTTAACTTATTTTTTTAGTTATAGGACTGTTTATGATACAGTTTTATTAAATAATATAATACATGCTGCTTGTTTGAAACTATACAGTGTGCGAGTGCCATCTACAGGTTCTTCGGCGTCAGAACAATATAAACATTACTTTGGGGGACTTAATAACTTCCTATATTCACCTTCCCTTTTTATATTTAAAGTATATTTATCAATTTTAGCCTTGATAAGCCACATATGTGCGATGTTTGATTATATAAAATGATTTTGCATTAAAGCAGTTTAAAACACAACTTGTTGACTAAGCAATAGTACGAATATTTGGCTCGTGAATTTTAATTACGTCACTACTCTCCAGGAAGATTACGTGGAACGTCAACGTGATTAATTAATATTCATGATCTAGTCGAGAGGTGTAACTTGGGGACCCTGCACAAAACTCAGATCCGAAGTCGGATCCATTCTCTCCTTAGGAAATAAGGAAATGTCATACTTCTACTTTACTTTACTTAGCCTTCGCCATAGTAGAATTTCAGTTTAATTCTGCAACAAGAGCCGCCTAGCGGTTAATCTCCGTTATTCAAAATTGCGCATGCGCGGTGCGCATTCAAACGGTGTGCGTAATGGCTGCTTGATGGAGAATGTGAATTTAGATGCTCCGTTTCTTCTGTTAACGTCGAGACGTCTGAGCTAAAAATGGTTTATGCTAATCCCGAGACGCAGCCAAAGACAGAATCCAACAGCGTGAAGTAATTAACCAACGTGTAAGTCTATTTCATTATATTTATCGAAGCGTTTGTGAGGGAATAACGGGCACAGTTCTGCAGTGCTACTGTTAGCTAGGCATTTAAACAAAATGTAACTCCACATATTTAACCCATTAAGCTCAAAAACATTGCTTGGTGGGGTTTTAACACCTCTGAATCGGTTAAATATAAAGTTTACCTAATTATTGGCATTAAGACTATTCCCTTTAGTCAGCACAAACTCCACACAGCAAGTGAAAGTCAATTATTATTGTTCTGGTTCACGTTTAATCACGTGTTCTGTCGCCTTAACGATGTAGTATTTGTGTCTATATAAGGTTTATCTTTTCAATATTTCACTGGCATCCTGTTTCCAAACTGTGGGACTGTTGATGTGTCGGGGTTACTAGAGTTCAAACACGTTTAACACGACAGGCATGACAATAACTAGTCCACGTGAGTTCCAAGATGAGAAATACAACAACACTATATTTTCGTCACAGCACAATTATTTGACTAGACTGTTGACTAAAGCAGTATGGTTATGTAAGTGTAGTGGTTTTTCCATCCGGTGGTAAGAAGAGAAGTAGGTGTGTCGTTCTACTTCCGAAAAGTACCTTGGTATTCCCACGGTTTCTTAAAGATGGGATAGGGTTTTACTCTAGATGGTTTAGAGATGTATTATAATTTTGTTTGACGATAATGTCAAGAATACACATTCATAATCAACACTCAAAGAAAACCTGAGCTGTAGCCTACATAAAAATGTACACTCATGACAGTTTGTGTGTGTGTGTATATATATATATATATATATATATATATGATACAATTTGTTCTTTTTTTAAATACATCTGTATGTATAATATATAATATTAAGACAAATGTCATGTTGAAATATAAACTTACCTCATCAGTGTCTTGATTTATTTCCTCAAAGACTACAAAACTCTGTGGTTTTAATAGGATTGCACTGTTGTTCTCTATTTTTAAAACCATGTTTGTCTCTCAGTTTAGGTTGAGGCCTGTTCGGCGCCCTGCTGGTCATGGCGATGAAGGCCCGCGTGGAGGCGGTTCTGAACGTGGGTCTTCGGATCCCCAGCATCATGCTGCTAGAGGTGCTGTACCGCTGGGACGTCAGCTCCTTCTTCCAAAAGATCCAGAGGAGCAGTCTCAACAATAACCCTCTCTTCCAGTACAAATATATTGCCCTGTACCTGCATTATGTTGGTAGGTTCAAACACAACAAGCAACCACTCTCTGTCTATACAACAAGCACACTGAACAAGCATTGAACTGGAAACTGGAAAGAACTCCTTTAATTATGGAGGAAAGCATAAATTATGGTGCGTTTTAGTTTTTTTGCTCTTATTAATCGAGTCTACTCTAAACTTGGGGGTGTTTTTTGTTTTTTTTTACTTGGAGCATAAAATACCACCGTCAATACCTTAGCTGCAACACTTAATTCGCACTTATGTTTGACCAAATGTGTGCGTATCTTGAATGGCTAGTTTAGTTTGTGGTGGTCGTGATAATGTTCCACATGCAATAATGTCTTTTGTGTGTGTGCTGGGCCGTCTGTGCTCCCTCTTTAAGAAAAGCAAAGTGCTAGTGTTTGCACTCTGGCTGGAGTCCTCTTGTAATGGGCCGGTGGAAACGCAGAGTCAGGAGTTGGGAAGATTTTTATGATGGGAACAGCCTAGGTTTTTATTCATTAAAGCAGTAATTAGAGCATAGAGCTGCAATCTGTAATTACGGCCTGTTTTGTTTGTGTCAAAACATGGAAACAGGGAAAATCTGTGCATCTACAAATAAAAGGGAAAGATTTCTGATCACTATTATTCTTTTTAGACTGAATAAAGCATCCAGAGTCCAGCTCTGCAATATGGGCTTCTCTCAGCCATCCTCATGAGATGCATCCTCGATAGTGTTATCTCATAAGTTTAACACCGTACAGTACTGTAATGCATATTTTCATTGATTACTGATGTACTGATTAAACCGCAAGATTTGGTCTGTGCTGTTATCAGTTGATGAGCAGAACTAAATGAACCATTATTTGTGGGGTGCGTCTTATCTAATAAATCACAGTAGGCTTTGCTTGTTATGACTTACATGGAACGTCAGACTGAGCTTTCAAATTTTGTCTGTTTTAATCGCAAAATTGAAATACTAGTACTAGTACATACTAAAAATTAACAACGTCACAGTACCAGTGGTTTTGCAGAGTGCCCGTTCAACCCGGTTCTTAGTGTGTACATCCCCATGTTTTCCGTTGTACAGAAAACACAGACTGAATCAAGTTTAAAAATGGAATATAGCCTACAGTTTGTTATATGGACTAGTATCTGTAAATATTAAGCTGCAAAACTTCGATCAAATATGAATCCTGCATGTTCTGGGAGACTTCTTGTGATTTGTTGTTTAACGTAAGTAACTAACTTGCATACACTGAAGCGTGTGACGCTTGCAGTGATTTCAGCATGTGCCATCTCATTGAGGACATAAATGCATAAACACAGGCATTAAAATCCCTCACCGTTCGGCGAATTTCCCCGTTTTGAAGCCAAAACAGGTGACTCACGTGAATCGTGTAGATCCGATGAGAAATTATTTTTGAGGGGGTGGGGGGTCTTGGGAAAAGTCAGTGTTTTTTTTTTTTTTTTTTTTTTTTTTTTTTTTTTTAACTGCCCCTATTATGCTTTTTCAAACATGATCGTTCATGCAGTATGTCATGTAGCTGTATGTGAACATAAACTATCTGCAAAGTTGTGACGCTGACACTGCACGATTAATAAAGTTATTGTCTTTCAAAAAAAAGAGTCGGCTCACATTCGCCTACACGAGTTGTCAGCAAGTTGAATCTTTTCTCTGTTACCGAGCCACGTCATTGGGTAACTTATTTTGCATAATGCCCGCCCACATTCTACGTCACGAACAACTTGCCCCGCCCCTAAACAGTACAATTTCCGTGTGGATTACATCAAGTGAAGAAGATGCTGTATCTGGGAGAGTTAATTTGTTTAATATGCCCTTCTGAAAGATGAATCTACAAAGAATGAGTGATTAACATTAGGGCTGTGCAAAAATATCGATACATCTAACTATCGCGATAATTTCTTTTACAATAGTGTATCGATAGTCAAACCTCAAGTATTGATCCGAGTTGTGTCAAAAAAAGCTCCTCCTCCGCTCCAATAGATGACGCTAACTCGCTATCAACAAAACACTAAGCAGTACGTTATCAGAGCCAGTGTTGCCAACTTAGCCACTTTTCAGACCCCTTTGGTGACATTTTTCCAGACAAGCGACAAATCTAGCGACTTCTTAAACAAACCTCAGCGAGTCTCTGGTAGTGCATAGTTGGCATAGTTATTATCGTGCTTGATGGCGTATTTATGCGGGTTGATATAGATGACAAGTTTTTTGAAAACAATGTTGTGTGCACAGTTATTAATGAAAACGGAGGGGAGGAATTATTCATTTCCCTAAATACCCGGCTATGTGTAAATGTGGCCTAAGTAATGAAAAACGATGGCTGCAGTGTTATGTTTATTTAATGCTAAAGTCCACTACGTAGAGGTGTGCCCGAATCCCTTACAAAAGCACTGTCCACGGTAGTTCTGGTTCAAGCTCTGTGCTGTAGAGCGCTGCTGTAGCGGCAGACCAATCCTTTTCTTCGTCTTCTGTTGTTTGCTAGTTGTTGCGCATGTACAATGAATCCGAAGAAAACAAATATTACTATTTACGGCTCTCTTCAGCAGTGAATGACTGTGTCCTGTTCAGTTCACACAGCGCGTGTGTTCCGAGAACGCAGTTGTTAGTTCTGAACGTTCCGTTACAGAACGCGGTTGTCACTCCATGTATTAGGACTCAATAACTGTGTTCTGCTGCTGTGTGAATGTGGCCAATAAAAATGAGATTTTATACGAGTAGGTAAAATACTGAAATAAATAAATAAATAAAATTCATCTGTAAAGCGAAACTGAATGCATAGGTTGTCAATGATCTGTGGCTCTGTGTATAAGCTGGCACTCCATTTAAAAACAGGTGATGGAGATTTACCAGCCTTACTGATGTATACATAATATACATAGTATATTAAGGGTCAGATTTATTAACAGCTTGCACCAGTGCAAAAATCATTTGCTGTTTAAAAAAAAAAAAAACAACTGTAAGGATTTACTGAAGACACTCATTTAAAAAGTTGTGTTGTCTTTAAATGAATAAGAAATCCTTCATTGCTTGTTTAGTAGTACATTTCGGTGTCTGATTTTATCAGGCTCCTGCTACCTTTGCATTGCAAATAGAAATTTGACTACTCAATTTATCCAGCACCCTATCTCTGAGCGTACAAAACCGACATGACTGCTATAAGTCCTGTGACAGGGATGCAAGTTCTTGAATAAAATTCTAGTTAAAAATGCATATCAATCGCTTTTAACATGTTCTTAGT
Organism: Enteromius anoplus; assembly: GCA_032359395.1. Taxonomy (NCBI): domain Eukaryota; kingdom Metazoa; phylum Chordata; class Actinopteri; order Cypriniformes; family Cyprinidae; genus Enteromius; species Enteromius anoplus. The sequence continues at coordinate 9,367,013 of JAUMHG010000069.1, forward strand.
TGCCTGGAAATTAACAGTCAAAGGTTGCTTTTGTATTACTTTTAAGTTAAATGTTGTTTACACTGACAGAGATTTGCATCATCAATTCTACCAATCATAATCCAATTTAATGTAAGCTTGTGAACCACTGACATGCTACACTTCCATCACCTGATACATTTTGATACAAAACACCTTCTTGTAAACAGTCAGCGCAGCGACCTGGTGACCTCCAGCTAAACACTGCAGTTGTTCAGGCAATATATGTGACTTAAATAGATGTACACATCTCTACCACACCTTTTTAAAATTCTTTTCCATCTCTTTGCATGACCTGCAACAGACTCTGAACTGTGAGACATTTATTCATGTTTTATTACACGGCTCTCTGGAATGCTTGATTCTGAGTGGTCAGTTGAGACATTTACAGGTTCGTTCTTTTCGAATAATAACCGCTCCAAAGTAATAACGCATAGCCGGCACTA